>JAUMHA010409235.1:0-10833 GCA_032359765.1 Saxidomus gigantea | reverse complement strand
GAATCTATTGCAAGGGGGACAATGCATGTTTTGTGTGAAGAAATATTAAGAATACAGGAGTTATCTTCCCATGGAACAAAACAACTCATTACTGATATAGGTAAGTTAAAGTTGAGCCAACTGTGAGAAGTGGTACAGTGCTGCAGTGTACTGCAGTATACAGGGGAGGGGAATAGTTCAACAGTGCATTACGGTATACAGGTGTGTAGCAGTGCAATGCAATATTCAGTAGCAGTATAGTGTGCAGGTGTGTTGTATAGTGCAACAGTATAGTGTACAGGTGTGTTGTATAGTGCAACAGTATAGTGTACAGGTGTGTTGTATAGCGCAACAGTATAGTGTACAGATGTGTTGTATAGTGTGCAGGTGTGATGTATAGTGTACAGATGTGTTGTATAGTGCAACAGTGTACAGATGTGTTGTATAGAGTGCAGATGTGATGTGTAGTGCACCAGTATAGTGTGCAGATGTGATGTGTAGTGCAACAGTATAGTGTGCAGATGTGATGTGTAGTGTAACAGTATAGTGTGCAGATGTAATATGTAGTGCAACAGTATAGTGTGCAGGTGTGATTTGTAGTGCAACAGTATAGTGTGCAGATGTGATGTGTAGTGCAACAGTATAGTGTGCAGATGTAATGTATAGTGTGCAGGTGTGATGTGTAGTTCAACAGTATAGTGTGCAGGTGTGATGTGTAGTGCAAAAGTATAGTGTGCAGATGTAATGTATAGTGTGCAGATGTGTTGTATAATGTGTTGTACAGTGCAGCAGTAAAGTACAGGTGTGCTGTATGGTTCAGCATCATTGTGTAGTGTACATATGATAGTACAGTGTAGCAACATACTGTAATATAAAGTTGTGTTTTACAGTTTATCTTACAACTAATAAAGAATGGAATAGTTTATTATTTCAACATTTTTACGTCACTTTGGTAACAAATGTATAGATACTTATTTCAGAAAAGGAGAATACTCTTATAAAATTAAACTAGATGTTATTGATTGTTTTCAGACTTAGCTAGATATTACAAATGTATTTACTGTTTTCAGATTACCTGTGTAATGTATTTGATGATCTTGGTATCCAGGCAACAGATAGCCTGAAGAACATAGATGTGTTGTTGAAAGCCACTCCAGATACATTCCATGACATTTCAGAAAGTATGCCTCAGAGGCTTGCTCATGCTGTTGGAAATATGCGACACATTGAACTCTAGAAATATGCAACACATTGAATGCTAGAACTATTCATCACATTGCTAGAAATATGGGACACATTGAACTCTGGAAATATGTGACACATTGATTACTAGAAATATGCTAGAAATATGGGACACATTTAACTCTAGAAATATGTGACACATTGAACGCTAGATATATGCATCACATTGATTGCTAGAAATATGTGACACATTGAATGCTAGACATATGCATCACATTGATTGCTAGAAATATGTGACACATTGAAAACTTGAAATATGTGACACATTGAACGCTAGAAATATGTGACACATTAAACGCTAGAAATATGCGACACGTTGTTCTCTGGAAATACGTGACACATTGTACGTTAGAAATATGCATCACATTTTAGTAGAGAGATGTGTGACAAAGACATAGAAATAACAACATATTAAACTTGAAAAATATGTGACACATTAAACATTAGATTTAATTGAATGCTGGAAATATGCTACACAGTGAATTCTAGAAATAAACTACATTTTTACTTCCGGAAATATGTGACACATTTACCCCTTGAAATGAAGTTTATTGGAAACATTTATTCCAAGTGTCTATTAAAATAAATCTTTTCAAGCAGTTTTGCTGTGAAGCAGACAACAAATAGTGTGTTCTGATCAGAATCTACCGTTTAGTATTTTGGAACACTATTCTGCAAAACACCCCTATTTGAAGAAATGGACTTGGAACTCAGAAGATCCCATTGTAAACATTTGGGTATAAATGGGTTAAGATGATTTTAACAGTTTAGACGGTCAGCCCAGATAGCTCAATCAGTAGAGCAGGAGACTTGTAATCTCGGGGTAGCGGGTTCGATCCCCGGGGCTGACCAACTAACATTACTAACAGTCTTTCGGATGAGACTAAAACCGAGGTCCCATGTATGGGTGCTATACACCTGGCATGTATAAGAACCAGGGGTGTCTCTGAAATTGGGACGCTTTCTGTATCTTGCACTATCCTCTGAAACTTAAAATAACCAACCTTTTCTGGGGGCGTTGGTCATATGGGAAACCGGTACCAACGATAAAGCCCTAATAAATGATACGATAACAGTTTAGTACTAAATAAGCTTTTGTTTGTCCAAACGTCTGCCTGTCTTGTTTGAACAATCACCGTTGTAACATTGCTATTTAATAACTGTTAAAGAGTCTGTGCAGCCTCAGTAATTTTCATGTTGTGCATATTTAATGTTAGCACCTCAAATTATAAAAAAAAAGATTGGGGGTAAAATTAATAAGGTATTTAAAATTATTTATTTTGTCATTTGTTTTTGATGACTTAAAATGTACAGTTGATAGAGTATAATAGTCAATTACAGATTTATTGCGGATATTGCTGTATAATATTGCTGTATATAATGCAGAAATTTGGGAATAAAATAAATACTATTATTGCTGTATTGAATATTTGTTTTGAGTTTCACAAAATATTGGCCAAGGAAACAAAAAGATCAGTATGAAACAGATCTTTTTCTTGTTTGTCATTTGCATGTTTCACTGGAAAACTGTTCCATATGTTCTTTTTACTGCTCCAGTATTAGCTTAAACATGGAAAATATTTCCCCTCACATAAAAGTTGGATGGAAGAAGGCTTGCTGCCAACATATTTAAGATGTGAAATGCACTTCTTAAGGTTTTCTTTATTGAAATTTGGTATATCATGTTGAATTTTAATATAACCATTCAAAAATATAACTGTTGCATTAATTATTTTAATTATTATTTTTCTGAGTTATTTGAGTTGAAATGAAACTAAACTGTCATGTTGACTCATTTCTCAAAACTGTGATCACTTCTAATGATGAAAATAACAAGGTCGACAAGTGACAGTTTCTATCTAATTTTGTTACTGAAGGTTAGTCAACAGGGCATGGATGAGATACTTAACCTTTTTGTACTCTAGTTTAGTTTATACTAATTTATTTTAGCTCGATTGTGAAGAAGCATTACGCTTATTGAGTCACTCTCAAGTCTGCTTCCTGGAAAAACCAGTACCGGTGTAATATGAGGACGCTATAGATATGTTAGAACTGCCTCAGGCATATCCACAAAAAGTGCCTGGAATATATCACCAAGAATCTGTAGCAGATTAATTTCCTGACATCTTGGCAGAGTCTGCACCATTAGAATTCCTGAGAATCTATCCTTGCACCTTTATACGAGAGCATATAATTTGTTAATAGAGTATTAACCGCAATGCAATATAACTTATTCCTGTTGTAAATAAAAACAGAAGTTTTGAAATAACTTTGATGTTTGAAACAAATGTTATGTTATTGAATGTGTTAAGGTGTTCATTATGGTACTGTATATTGGGTAACATTGGGAATTTTTAAAAAATATTTTAGTGAATTTCCCACTTCAGCGCCAGAGATTTATTTCACATAGATTTACTATATGGTATCGTTTTGTATATATAAAAATAGCGAATAAATCTGCACACAAATCGCAAAATTTTCATCCCCTGAAAATTAATTATTTACAGCATCATAGTTACTTTTTTAGCTCACATTGCGGGGTGAGCTTTTAGGATTGATGATTGTCTGTTGTCCGTCCGGCCATTGTCTTGTCAACATTTTGCTTCAAACATCAGTCTCCTCTGAAACCACTTGGCCAATGTTAATGAAACTTAGCAGGGATGTTCCTTGCATGAAGCCCTCTCATAGTTGTTCAAATAATTTCATTCCATGCAGAGCTCTGGTTGCCATGGCAACATAGAGGAAAAACTCGTTAAATTTTCTTCTCAAAAACCACAAGGCATAGAGCTTAGATATTTATCATGTGGCATTACCTAGTGGACCTCAATGAAGATTGTTCAAATTATGACCCTGGGCCAAAATTGACCCCTCTTCATCTCTGAAACCACAAGGCCTAGAGCTTAGATATTTGGCATATTAAAATCATGACTCCCATGTTAAGATTGACCTTGCCATGTGTGTGGGGGGAGGGTCACTTAATTTCACATAGGCTTATATAAGGAAAACTTCAAAATTCTTGTTTAGAACCACTAGGCCCAGAGATTTGATATTTAGACTGTAGTGAACTTCTATGCAGAGTGGTGAAATCAAAACCCCAAGGTCAAATTTGACCCTTTCTGCTATTTATGACCTTGTATTATAGCCAATGGTAGCCAGGTGAGCGATATAGGGCCATATTGGCCCACTTGTTTTATGGAAAGTGGCGCAACTGCGCATGGGTGCACAATCTTGACCCATACTGACGAAGCTATGTCATACAGATTGTTATTTCAAATCATCAATAGTGCCAGGTTCCATTGCTGTCACTAAAATCGTCTGGAAAAGTTTATACCAGTGCCTTGGGATTTCAAAGCTGTACATAGCTGTACATGTGTTCCATACAAAATTATACGGAGAGCGCAACAGAAAGTCAACAGTGTACTGGAATGCTGAAAAACAATAGAACCCTGCCCTCCATCACTTACTACCAAAAGCAAACGCTTAGCTAGGCATTGATAATAGTCAACATTACCTGGAGGTATAAGCTGTTACTGAAAATGCAACAGCTATTGTCAATCCAGACAGGTTTTACATCTATTCTTTTTGTCTGATGTGATAATTGCATCAAATCTCATCTTGTCTTGGTTGACTGTATGTAAATGTGACAGAAAGTTGGAATGGAAGCCTAGAACATATTTGTTTTTGAGGCCCATGCTTAGTCACCCCGTTTGTATTATGGCTGCTGCATACATTTATTGGAATGCCTGCTTATTTGCAATGCGTATGGAAGTGGAGCTTAACTTTGATCTATCTACAATAGAGAACATGATATATCTACAATAGACCACAGTTACGATAGCGGAATAGAGCAAACCGGTACAAAATAGATAGAATACCGTTGACTTTCGAGAAGAATTACGTCATTTCTCCTCAAACTAACATACTTATCATCGCAAACAGTCCTTCATCTATTAATTATTCCCCCTTAAGCTTAACGTAATATAATAGATGTTAAGTGCAACATTTGTAAGAATAATGAAAGAGAAACACTGTATAGCTTTATGTTCGCAAATGGAGGTCCAACCGACTAAATGCAAAGTCGAATCCCGCTGATATTTATACAGAATCAATTTTGTTACAAGGGCGTTTAATTAGCGACTATTTTCCACCTTCAAATGAAAGAAACGCACCTGTTTCATATGTTTGCAGCACCTGTTCAGTCTCACCATTCAAATTTCTCAACTTACAAAAGAAAATCGCTAAAGATATTTTATTTGTCCGTCCGTCCGTCGTCACTGTGAAGACACCGTTCGTAAACTAACAGTCCTAACTATAAGTTGACGTCTCTTGGTACAGTGAGGTCAATAACTAGATCAGCAATTCAAACAAGAAAACCCGAAACTCGTGAATATGTATAAAGCTTTATCTTTTTACCAATTTCGATCAAACTTAATTAATATTCATCATTCCTATTTGAGTTAACGTTTCGGGGTTTTCCTTCCTCGTAGATAATCAAGAACAATATGCTTTTGTAATCTCACGTCACTAGATCGTATGCAGAAGACCACCATGGCGCTCTAGTTTTATTAATTTATAATGTTAGAATATTTGTGTCTGCATATATCGAATTTGTCAACGTCAAATATTTTTAGACTTTGATTGCAAAAGACAGAAAATAATCTCCCAAATTTCCGAAAATAGTTCTATCGTGACTGCATGCAGTTAGTCTTAATACACAGAAATTGACTTCCGGACGACCCGCTAGGCTGCTCGTCCGATTACCGGACACGCAGGCACTCTATAGCGTTAATGGTCCGCACGTTCAGAGACCTTATAAAAATTTGGATAGAGCCTATTAAAAAAAAAAAATTCACATATACACTGAAACTTACCTACAATTACTTAAACAATATTTAATCGTGTCTGTTAAAGATGTACTGTCGTAAATTTACTATGCGCGATTACGCGATGTCGTGATCCAAATAGCTGAACTGATTCCTGGATACGGCGCAGAGCTTGGCACATATACCTGTAAACACACTATCAGTACACTTTTTACAAGGTTAACGTTCTATTTATAGTTTTATTATTTATTTTTTGCATTGTTTATGGTCCCGACCGACCCATATTACTTCATTGCGTCGCACAGTCAAACCTGTATAAAATGGAAGACTACCACTACGTGACTAAGAATAGCAGCCCGGAAAAGCACCATTTGCAAATTAGGGAATAAAGACCGCATGTCAACAAAAACTGTTGAAGTAGCTTCCACCAGTGGTCATTGTTTACAGGTTTCACAATACATTGTTGTGTGAGAATTTAAAAAAAAAATCCCCATTTAATTTTGTTCTTTCAAGCTAGGAAAGGTTGCGAGCGATATTCCAATTACACTACTGTATCACTCGTTTATTGTTACCGTCAGACTGTTAAGTGATCTAGAAATAAAATCGCGGTCAATATTTGTGTTAAGGTCAGCTTTGAAACATTGAAATACCGTATTTGCACGAGTTATGGCCCCTTTAAATAAGGAAAGTGTTGTCTGCTCTTCCAAGACGGTTCTATTGTAAAAATAAAAAACCCAGATTCTTTATATAAACAAAAGTACTTTTTAGGGACAAATAACTACATCGTGCTTGCATTTAATTACGGAAAGCGGCCATGGTCCCAGCCTCGGCAAGTCATACCAAATATATATTACGTTCTATCACGGTAAGCAAATCGCCGGTAAACCCTTTAATCAACTTTGGTCAAAAGTTTACGTTTAACTCTACTGCTGAAGAATCCTAAGAAGTCTAAAAGTTTTAAAAACCAACTAAAGAAAATAGTTCTGACATTATTCACAAAGCTAACGCTTCGCCTGACCTCATTTAAAACGATTCCGACATTATGGCAAATGTTTTTTATTTCATTAATTCAACAAAGTAACTGTCCTAGACTTCTTATTTATTTGTGTCCAAGTTTATTTATCTACATATTATCTTATTTAAACTTGAATTCGTGAAGAGCACAATTGCTAAAATTTATGACGGGTAAAGGAGATTAGCCGATAAGACATAAGTAAATCCCGCCCTTTCTTCAAACTTTATTAAAATGATAACACATACAAATATTAAGTGAACAGAATCCTTTTTCAGCATTTCCATCTTTTTCGAACGCAAGTCTGGTATTATCGTGCTAGTAATTAAGACTATACCACGTGCATAGGCGTGGGGACATTTAAAAAATATATAAGAATAGGAATGAAACGTTTCTTCATATATTTTATAAACTGTCTGATGCGTTTTGATTACTTCTAAATCATTTTAACCGTTTCTAACTTCTGTTTAAGTTAATTAGTTGATATGGTTTAATAGGAAAATAAAAAATGCAGCATGATAATTAAGAATCTAAATTTTTTTTTTTTTGTAAAAGTGCGAGAAGCTGAAAAAAAGAGAAGTGCGCAGTTGAAACTTCACTATAACATAAAACAACTAAATAAATGTTAACAGGTGAATAAAAATTATAAATAGAACAAATTTACAGGTTTGTGACATGGGTGCAGTGAACATGTGGCGTTACGTGTCACTCTTGCTTGTGTTTTCGTCCGTCAGTGCTGGTCTATATCTTATAACTGACTGTAAGTATTATCTTCTTAATTTGTAAATATTGTTTTAAGCCTTGCCAAAAACTTTCGTGAGTTACATGACTGCTGTCTGCTTTATTTATTCATATCCCGTGGAGAAAAATCCGTTAAAAAATTGCGCAGAATGATACTCTCATGAAACAAGTTGAAACTGACTGAAATTACACGTAAGTTACAGTATACACTAGTATTTAGGGAGTTGCTTCCTGTATCCGTCTGAAGTTGACCCTCTGTTTCCAAAAGGACTTTTAACTAAACTATTTTATTCTGTCGGAACTGTTCTTCGAATTCATTCTCGTGATCTGCATTGCAGTCACCGGCGCCGACGAGGGCATAAATAGCAATTTATTTATTCAACAAAAAAAAAGTATTTGAGTAAACAAAACAGACACATACTAACAGTTACTGATTTACGGTACGAGTTCGAACACACATATACGCTTATATCAGAGTATATGCCCGAGCTCGATTTCTAAAACAGTTCTGCAAGTTTAAAATACAATAGATACCAGGGCCAGGATCGAACCTATACATAGAAAAACAACAGCCGTGGTGCAACAAGGTCTCTAAAAGTGTTTCTGGTAAGCGGTTATACATCACAATTATGATTTAAAAAACGCATTTAAAAGTGTCCGTACTATAACATTATGAACAATTTTAATGCGTTTTTATCCTTGCGGGAGATATTCGGATCTCAACGAAACCCGGGCGACTCTAAGACCTACAGTGTCTGCATGCCGTACTAAGAAATGAGGAAGTCAGTGATTTGCAGAAGCTGCATGTGGTTAAGACCAACGTAATGTTTTTCATTTACAGTCGTTTTTATATGTTAATTTACTGTAACAATTATGTGTAAGAAAACATTCCATTTGCCAGATCGTATGATTGCCTCGGCTATATGAATATTATTTGCGGTTTTCGTAGATCAATTCTTGCATTCTGTGCAGAGTTATGTACGGCTTCCTATTAACCATTACTTTTGCACGCGACGTGCACGTGTTTTTCGTCATTTGGAACCGGAATCATTTCGGAAAATGGGAAACTTTTAATGCATTTTGTTAAGCGAATCAGCTTGTCTGATTTGGATATTCATAAGGGTATGCACAGTGTGAGCTAGACCGAGGATTGCTCATGAAATGCGAGAAAGTATTTAAGTTCCGGATTCAGACGCTGTAGTTTGACATGCGCCAGTTACGAGAGGATCGATTCCTGTATTTAATAACCTAGAACAACCGGTGATTTTAATCCAGCAAAGAATATTTGCATGTTTATATCAATAAGTTTAGTCAACACATTTGTACATGCAGACATTTTACTAAGCTATCTGTGACAGTTATGGACTCCCTCTCACCGTAACAAACTGTCAACTTATCCATATCCTTTAAAGTTACAAAATTGCAATGAAACTAGCGAAACTACTACAAAACGTTTAAATATTAGCACATGCTGTATTAGTATTAGCGGTAACGTAATCTTTTGAGACCGTCTTATTATTGAAACCAGCTTATTTTCGAGAAACAGATATTCTACTTTTTCAGATTATATGGACGATGGTTGGCCTAGTGCGTTTGGACAGGTTTGCGGTAAAAGTATCGAAAATGACTGTCTATATGTGAACTCACATCTTAACTCTCTAGGAATCCTAAACTACGGCGATGACATCAGTTGTGTGGCACAACTTAACGCGGGTAATCGACGCGGAGCAAGGTAATACTTAAGTTCGAGCCTATGAATTAAAAGACAAGCATTTTTGTGGCGTAACACAGAGAGAAACATAAAATTTTAAGTAATGAAATGCTTTCATCTGCTTGAAATGTACAAATTATCTGACATCTGGTTCAAATGTAAAACAGAAACGTGTCAAACTTTCCATTGTTACACTAAAATCATATAACTTTTACATGCTTCTCAATTGTGCTTCCCCAGATATAAGCTCAAGTTCCAGAGGTTTGACCTGGAAGAGTCTGAAAATTGCTACTCGGACTCTCTGGCAATCTATGATACAAGACTGTCAAATACAAGTGGTTCGAGCCTAATCGGGACATTTTGTGGCAATATGGAACCCAACATTACGGGTTACCCAACTCAACAGTACCTGACACTGAAGTTTAGGACAGACGGTAGCACAGGAAAGAAAGGCTACAGGATCATGGCGACACGGACCCTTCCCTGTAAGTTGTACATAATCATGTAACCCCGATGTGCGGTATATGAACTAACACACCGGAGAACATGCGCGCGCAGACAGGGTTCTCTTCTCCGTGGTCAGAGTCGCTGACTTGAAATCACTGTAACCTGTCATAGATTAAGGGTCATGGGTTCGAGCTGTGCTACCGACCATGTCTATTTATGTGAGAAATAAGACAGTTTCTTACGAAAGATAGGGATCTAGTGCTGGGTTTTCTCAAGAATGATAGTTAGGTAAAATGGCAACCTGTAAAGATTGGATTCATTCAACAACCTTCAACAAGGCTTGCTGATATCACATAGTAAAAATAACCCTTGTCATCACGTACCTAAAGCTGGCAATTTATTATTATACAACACATGCTAATACATTTTTCATTTTTACGAAAATAAGCATTCTACGCTTTCATGACATTATCTTACTCGTGCAAAAAATGACATTTTTAACGAAATAAAGTCTGTGTTAATATTTAAAATTTCCCTGATTGTTATTTCAAAATTTAGACCCCTGTCATGGCGACTATTTCCACTGCAAGGCAGAGAATCGATGTATTGACGGAAGGCTACGGTGTGATGGCACAGCTCAATGTGACGATGGCATCGACGAGGATGGATGCTCATGTAAGTAAGGCTAGGTGCACTGTACCATCATCATCATCATCTATATTAACATCATCATAATCATCATCATTATCATCATCAACATTCAGCTTCGTCATCCATCGTTATCATTGGCCAAAGTCATCATTGCCATACTTAGTCAACACGTACATCGTTATCGTTGGCCAAAGTCACCGTTGCCATACTTAGTCAACACGTACATC
>JAUMHA010409224.1:0-10834 GCA_032359765.1 Saxidomus gigantea | reverse complement strand
AATCGTAAATTCTACTACACTTCCGGGATAGACTGCAACTTCAACACAACACAATAATACGAATAGTGTTTAAATGGAGGAGTACAATAGAACAGCTAAAGATGTCACGGAATGCTACAAGTTCAAAGCATCGACTTCATATCAGCGCAGTAAATAGTTCCTCTTCAAACATTTTTTTCAGTAAACGTGTAAGAATCTTTGTTATTAGATTACTACACATCTGACCTCCAAATCGTGATATATGGTCAGTTATATCACTCAAACCTAAAGTTTATTTCGTAAATAAAATAAAAAGCCTGTTTATGTCCTGAACAGTTTTAAAGTCACAGAAGCAATTTTAATTATAGCTTCTGTACATTTATCGACAATATTTGACCAAATTTATGACTAAAGAATGAAGTTCAATTTTACAATAGAATTGCAATTACTTTACAATATATAGCATATGTTTTGTAAATTAGACACGAGAAGAGGGAGAAACACAGGTCCAATTCATAAATAAAATAAAAAACCTGTTTATGTCCTGAACAGTTTTAAAGTCCAAGAAACACTTTATAGATTATGCCTATACAAGTGTATGTTAGCGGTTTGAAAACAAATCAATCTGCAATATAACATAAAAAAGATGAACACATAGCTGACGCAAAGCAATATGATGTTGAGAACTGGCTTGATATATATATCTAAATAATTAATGATTAAAAAAATTTGTACTATTCTATTTTTATAGCAATAAATATACTTTTCGTAGGAAAGTGTATGGGAAACAATACATGTTATAAAGTGATATGGTTAAAATATAGTATAAGTTTTGTTGATATTCACGAGAAAAGGGACAAACACATGTTATATGGTTGATTCATGCTTGTCAACCGTATATCTTAGAGACAGATACAATGTAATTAAACCACGAATCGCACATTCATGCAAAAGTCACCATATTTAATGAAGCTGCTTCTAAAGTATTGACGGACTGGAGATCTTTTAACTAATCTATACTTTTTAAATTGTCACAGAGTCGACTAAAGAACATTAGGATTATTTAAGAATTGAAAGAATGTTCTTACAATGTATATACATTTTTGTATTTACCTCAAAATAGATTAATTTTCAATAATTACATCAAACTACATTTCCGTTCCTGTACTGACGCTTAGGGTAATTTTTAATAAAAAAAAAGTTCCATCAAATAAGCAACTACAGCTTCATACATTCGAAGTCTGACAATTAAAGACATGCAAAAGATAAGCTTCAACTGAAAATTAGCATACAAATTGGTATATGACACAGGATACAGAGAGACAGCATGTGGTGAGGATTATGATCAAAACATGTTTTCTCTGTCATTGCCGTCATGCACTGGGTGAACTGTAAAATATTTAAAATTATCTTTCGTTTACATAAACAAAATTCAAGCAAATGAAGCAACATACATATTTTGTGCCTTTGATAATGTCGTACCATCCCACGCCATGGCGGAGGGGATATTGTAATGGGTTCCGTCCGTTTGTTTGTCTGTCACATTTTTGTCCAGAGCATAACTATGAAAGTATTTAAGAGAATTTATTTAAACTTAACACACAGACATAATATGTTGAAAGAAAGTACAGTGTACAATTGAATTATCTTCCTATATTGAATTTTCTTGCCCGGACCATAATTAAATTACATACATAAACAGAGGTCATTAAGACGCAGCTTAGTGTTTAAGAACCATAACCGTACCTTAGTCTATGTTTTAGTTATCTCCACTTATTCATTTTTCAAATAACACTTTGTTTGGAACATAACTCCGAAAGTATTCAAGGGAATTTACACACAGGCAGAGGACATTGAGAAAAAGTGCAGTGTGCAAGGACCGTAACTCTATCTTGCTTATTGTTAAAATATCTCTTTTTATTATTTTATCTTGTCACGGCCATAACTCCTAAAGTGCTGAAATGAATTAATTTAAATTGCATACAGTCATAGAGGACATTAAGATGTAGTTCAGTGTCCACGAGCCAAAACTCAAACTAACCCTGTTGTTGATTTTCCGAAATTAAACGCTAGAGCAAAGTATACAATTTCAAATTGTTAGTGTACGCAGAGA
Source organism: Saxidomus gigantea (assembly GCA_032359765.1). Classification (NCBI taxonomy): domain Eukaryota; kingdom Metazoa; phylum Mollusca; class Bivalvia; order Venerida; family Veneridae; genus Saxidomus; species Saxidomus gigantea. Next base: position 8,742 of record JAUMHA010409224.1, on the reverse strand, counting down.
AAGTGCAGGTGAATAACACTCAACATGTTATAATTACTAATATTTTAAAAACGTAGAACCTATATCATATCCATTTCTCTCGACTCAAATTAGTTGGGCAGCGTGCGGGGGGGGGGGGGGGGGGTCGGGGGCCATGTCTAACATTGCTCTTGTTTTACGTCTAGCCGAACTGATCATACAAGTAACGCTCGCTCGCATGCAGTTCATTTAAACAAGTACTATACTTGAAAAAATAAATTTAACATATCGAGCCAAAAGTCAGTTTCCAAAACAGTGAAACATTGTGAAAACATATATTTAAAGCAAATCAAGGATTTCGATGGTCACGTTGATAAAACTTTCAAAACGTACATAGCAGTGTCAGATGATGGACCAAAATTTGAAAAGTTTTCATTACGTCAATTATGCAATAAACATTATTCGATCTCCTGACTGGTCTTCATGGGAGTGTGTTATCTAATGCGCACACAGAAACCTGTAACGGTTTGGTTCTAGCCCCAAGAATGAAACACTTACGGTTTAATTAAGTGCTTTACTTTTCACTTTTTAAAGCGAATCAACAAAATGACCCAAAACATAATATTTTTTTAAAATATTATTTTGTTTGACGTAAGTTATTTAGTTGTTACTATGAATCATCAGCAAAATAATCTGCAAGCCTACCGTTGGTACAGACACATTATTTATGTTAGTCTCTTTAGTATATCTATTCAATGCAGCTTATATGCATGTACATGTAACTATAAACAGGAGTACTGAACGGATGAGACACTTTTTGACAACACTACTATACATGAATATTTGCAACATGTTACTGTAACACATGCATACGCCTGCTTCAAGAGAAAACTATTTTCATGATATCATATTTTCAGAGGGTAATCAAATAACAAAGGTTGTTGTTGGATCGAGAGTACGTAGTAGCGCCATTTTTGTGGTAAGTACCTTATTCTGTCACAGCTCAAAAATGAATGTGTCAGCAACTTTGATTTTTATTCACGGTAAACAGAGTTATGTTTCTTTTTTTTTTCAATATAAAATACAGTTAATCTCATTGTGACATAAATATAGCGATAAAATAATTTTTACATGCACATAAACATTACTGTAACAATGAGATACAGGCAATGTTACGTTTATGATAAGAGAAAATACGGTATAGGTTATAATAAAAATTAGCGGCGCTAGTACCTTCACAAAGTTCAGATTTAGCGTCATTAAAAAGGAAACGAAAGCTAGGGGAGGGGGTAAGTAAAGTTTGCATCATAATTCAGAATATGAGCAAAGCTGAATTTAGAGAACTGAAAATAGCACTATTTCGAGTAAAACTCCATAACCATTTTTCACGTACTTTTTGGCTCGAACACTTTCAAGTCACAAGCTTGCATTTTTGTTTAAAATCCTTGATGTAACGTTTTATGGAAACATTTACGAAATTAAATGTTCAAGCTTGAACAGTCACATTGACATTGTATGCTCTCCGAAGAGGTAAGCATTTAGTATCCGCTTTATCGGTCCTTGTGACATTCGTTTCAGGGCTGTTCCTCGGCAATGACTGGCGGGAGTTCAAAGAACTGCATGTTCACTTTCAGTACCTAGGGGAGATACGCATATGTTCCACTTTAATCACAGAGTTATGGCCCTTTGCTAACTACTGTATTGAATTTTGTTATCGGGCTATTTCACAGCAAATACTGTGGATGGGTGGAAAGGTGCGCATTTGTCTGCGTGTTCCAGTCCGACTTCTTTTCACATCATTATTGCCCCATGTTGTTTTTATTGCAGTAAACTGTTAAGAAATTTTTCTCCGTTCTATATCTTAGCATTCAAGTAAAGAAATTGGATAACATTCATGTGTTTATCTACTTTAAAAAGGAGATACGCATATCATTAGCGCTTCCCAGCACATTTACATTATATTGATTTTAGCTGTGAATAATGTTTAATTAAGATCAAAATCCTTGTCCGCTCTATTTCTCAGTAGAGGAAGATTATAATTTAACAGTACTTAACGATCAGGGTTTTCTTGAATTCAATAGTTGTATGATATATGTATAGCGACAAACGTTATAAGGAGTATTTCTTATACTGTCTTTGAACTTAACAAAACAACTGTCTTGTATAAAGGTAAATGTACATTCAATTTGGTAGTTGCCCGTATCAGTATCTGCCCTAAATAATATGTGCCTCTAAATGTTTTATCTTATTTGATTAAATATTTTACAGTAAAATTGCATAAAATCTAGGTGAAGCCATAACATCACTGTCATGCATTAGACCATAATATCCTTTAAGATAAACATTCAGTAGTAGGACACTGTTTGATAAATAGTGATGTTTATAAAGAAAACATGCATACAAGAGTGCAACCCAGACAACTCGCGAAAATATCATACAGAGGGATGCAGTTATAATGATATACACAACTGTTATTGACATGGTGCAGATTTTACCTATAATTCAATTTCTTCTTCATCTCATCAATGAAAAATTGTTGTAGTGATCATACGAAGCAGCTCACGTTAATTTCTTCTTATTTGGAGATATCAACATAATATAAATACAGAGCGTGATTACATTATCTGATTATCTATGTAATGTTTATTTAAATTTTGTGGTGATATGCTCATTGCCTTTGAAATACTATAGTCTTACTTACAAATGAAATAAGTATAGGAGTTCGATTAAAGAATACCTTTACGCTACACATACGTGGCCAGAAAAAACATACATATCTATCGCTTTCTTTATAGTACATTATTTTGGTAACAATTGGTAACAGCTACTTGTTATTGTAGTTAAAAGCAAATCATTTTTATAAAAGTGTTACCACTTCACAATCCACTAAGATAATTGATCAATTTAATTCTTAAACTATTTCGGTCGCGAATTATCATACCCGATATTCCATTAATTAATAATTGTCCCTTAATTGGCAGATTGTATTCAGCAATTGTAAAACCATGTGCTTAATCTATATCTGCAATTGTAATATATTTCTCCATTTTATAACTTTACATTTTAATTGTGACTATTCAGCACCAATTTTTTTCATTATGCATAATTAAAACGCGCGTTGAATTTTACAACGGTAACTTTGCATTTCAAGTGTGATATTTCGCCGGATAATTAAACAGACCTGAAAGTGCTTCAGAGAATATTGAATGCTTTACCAATACATTTATATAAGTACATGGCAATACAAAGTCATATCATAGAAATCTACTCTAACAACTTTTTCTTCAAAGTTTATATAATTAGACTCTTTATCGTAGTAATGGTGTTTTAAAGAATTCTGTAAATATTGTTCTAGCGAAAACACTTTCTTCGCTCGAATTGTAAATTTATATAATTAGTTACCTTTTCAGGTATATTAACAATTACATTACGAATCTGCTTTTGAAGATATTGTTATACTTCTTAATGTTACTGTAAGGAAGAAGCATGGTATGATATATTTACATCACATGTATGTCATGTTGAGAACGTTGTTATTTATAGTGGAAAGCTGGTACAGTGACAACTGTATAGTTAGATGGTACGGTCAACGTGAAGTGGGATAATGGAGCGACATACGGACCTTATACAGTAGGAACAGGATCCTATGACGTTACACTCGTCTAGACATACCTGTACACAGTTGTTAATATTGAGAAAATAACTGTTTGCTACACTCAGTTTTCGCGCTACTAACTATTCATATATACAATGGAATATGATAAGATGATAGATTGAGTTTCTTTTATATGAATATGAAGTTTAGTGAGTAAAACAACAATAATATACAATGTATGTATAAACGCGTGCATCTCTAATATGACAACTGACTGTACAAAAACGTGTTGAATGCAGAAAAGTTAATGCATTTCAGCATATTGAGTTTTGTTAAAATGGAGGCGAGGTTTGATGAATGAATAAAGAATTATCATTTCGTTTATTTCCAATATGACAGATCATTGTAAGAGAATGTTATTGATATGCATTTCAGCATGTTCAAACGCATATGTAATGACATTTTGTAACACATACGTTAATGTTGTTTACTTCAAAAAAATTAAATAAATGGTTTAGTAAGAGAACATAAATTGTGCTTATTTTCCTTTTTTGCACAAAACCCGAATTCTGATTTGTGAATTCATGTTCAATGCATATTAAGGCCTATCATCATACCATTATCATGTAACTGTGCTTTAACTTTTCAGGAAAGGTAACTGTGATAAGCCATTAAATTCAGTGCTGTCAGATATATTCCCCTTCATTAGCAATCCCAATCACTGTCGTCTATATAAATGAAGAAAGTACGTCACATGTGTTATGAATTGTTTTCAGATGTTGAGTAAAACATTGCTTCGAATGTGTGGGACAGCATAATATCTTGTTTTTAAATGAACGCAGTCCTCACATCACACAAAACTGGAAAGACGGAACGGCGTACGAGTCTATTGGTGTGGCGCTGTTATATTGCGAGTGCATTTTCTGACAATTAATATGTCAACATAACTTCATGAGTTAAACACTCGTTTCAGCTCTAAACGGTTTAAAAGTTTTTTCTTATCCTCGCTACTAAAAAGGATAGGTACTAAACACACACCTTTCGTAAGAAATTGAAGAATACGTTCCAATTCGTGACAATAGTTCAACGATCTTATATGGGTCGTAGAAAAAAAGAGGATGAAACAAGTCAATTAAGTGATTCCATGTGGTCCAAGACACCGCAGCTTTTTTAAGTTTGTCAAATATGGCCACACTCAATGTGTCACTTACGGTTGTTAGTATGTGGTAAATATGATGTCAATCGTTTAAATAATTCATGACATATTCTCCGGACAAACATAATTTCAAACGATGATAAGATACTTTTAGAAAAAAATAATATCAATCCTCTGAGCTGGAGACACTATTATGCTGATAAAGTTATGTGCCTTTAGCATTACACTTCCTTTCTATGTCCTCGATCTATGTGTGTAGTTTGAATGCATTCCTTTCAGTATTTTTGGAGTTATTCTCCAGGCAAGACTTTCTAAACGAAGAGAGATAATTTCAAATACGAAGGAAAGAGATGGTCATGCTTTTGTGTTATTGTTTCTGAATTATAATCCGGACAAGCTCACCTGACAGACAAACGGTTGGACGGACCCCTGAAGGACGGACAAAGTGGTAACTATACGTTCGTCCTTTGGGAAACATAAATATGATGAGATAAATCATAATAGTTTCGTTGTCTGTTTTGTTAAAACTTTTACTTTGTCTCCGTGTTGACAGTCTTGTAGCAGAAAAATTAACGAATCTCACATCTAATAACTGGCAAATAGATTATGATTTTACCTACGAGACCCATTTGCACTTTCGTCGACCTTAGAGTCGTTTTACCCTTTTTACCATATAAACCGTAACTTACACACAAATTGTAACCTCCTAATATATTCAGAGTATGTGCAACGGATATACGGTGAACGCTAGTCGAATCTCAATATCTCAAAATCAAAAGTAAAAGTAATTATGTAGCATTGAAGTTCAGAGAAAACTTTACACATGCTAAAGTTACATGTACAACTGAGACTTAACGTCCGAAATCCGAGCGTAACTAAACACTTTAGTATGCTTAATACATTTCCATAGACTTACATCTAAAGGTTCTCGGTCAGTGCGACTACCAAAACTGCTGAAATTCATTTTATTTTGCAGAATCACCTTAGTCCCAAATAAATATAGTAAACATTTATACATGTTATCCGATAGTTCATGCCATTAATTTGCAGCTGAGTGAAATCATCTCCATCTTCATGGCAATCATTGCAGTGGTTATCCTTTGAACACTTCTTGATCAGGTGTGCTAGAATAATGTTAACTGGAAATAAAAAAGAGTACGAATTACACGTTACAATCAGGTTTATAACAACATTTATAAGAAATATGGAAACACTATAATAAACGTACCAAACGTACAAATCAAAGCACTTAAAATACTCTTTACATTAAAATAAAATGCATTCGAAATGACTCTTTACAATAGCGTGCCTAAATGCACTGTATCTGATTGAACACGTATATTTAACAAAACTATCACGAAAACAAAAAACACGTGATTTCTCAATGGGACCAGTAAAACCGACGTCACATAGGGAATGGAACACAAATATTCACTTCACAAACGCAGTTGTTTTGTAAATGCTTCAAAAGAATCACTATAGCATTGTGTGTGATAACATGACTAGCCACGCCGTTTAGTCTCGTGCTTCGTGATACTGGCTAAAGATGGTATTATTGCGTTAATTCGTGATTGTATCAGTATAGTCAGGCGTTTACTTTAAGCTGAGTTGTACGAGTTTAAAAATTGAAACAACATTGTGTTGTAGAGAGTTATCCGGAGACGAAGGGCATGTGTGAATCACATATATTTGGAAGCCTATTGATATTTTTCGCTAAATGATATATCGTGTGATAGAAAAGAAAAGACGTGATGAAAGCGCGTGTGTCTGTGTACATGATGTGTAGGACTGCGCGTTTTACTGTAATCTGTATGCTTGACTTTGAATTCGCTATTTTTTCACTCTTGTTTTGTTTAGAATTATTTCGCGTTTTATATCATTTAATGTTTCATGCAGATACCTCCCTTTCCTTCAGATTCCTACAGCATATTGTATTGCGCTTGTTTGCATCATAATTTTCCGAAATGTCACCCCGACATTGTTGGTCACGATTTAATTAGACCGGTGGACAATCAAATCGCTCGGACTTAAATAGAAATAATATATTAGAAGATATGTACATGTACGACTCTTAAGATAGACGGATGTTTTACCAGCATAATATAAAAAACAGTTTAATATTTTTAATTTATTCAATTAGATTGAATATAAATAATAACGTTTCACAGGTCATATTATTTAGTTTCAACAATGTTTTAAGAGTATTAATCAGTGCTAAATGTATTTTCTATTATTATACGGGTGTTAAAATATTGAAAGACGAGCCTCGATTTTCCTATAAAGATAGTGACAGCAATTTTATCATTGCTTTTCTAAAGTTTGAATAAATAGTAAATTTTCCTATAAAAGTAAGAGCATTGTTTTAAGTATTTGAGTTTCGTTTACTTTCATGTATTTTTCATTGTGTATTGTGTACACAAAGAGTCGTCTTTGAACACAAGTTCATATATATTTGATTGCACGCACAGTTATTGGAACCTACAAAGTTATGGTCTACTCGTCGGAGCAGTTGATGTCCGATACGTTTTATGTACCAAGGTATTTACAATAGTTTATATATTTTAGCTTTCTCCCCCTGAGGATACAATGCCCAGAGTGGTAGAGAAATGTATTACCTCCAGACGATGACTTTCCTGGAGAAGACCGTCCTGTTACGTCGATAAACTACACGGTTTGTCCGGATGTATTGATTCCGGAACACAGACTTGTCTACATTGTGCCCCATTCTCACAGGAAACATCTTTGGTGCAGTTGACATCCAGGTTAACTTAAATCCAACCTAGGATTACCGGAACCGTTACGGAGATGTTGTTATGAATGGCGATGACGATTTTGTTTTCTTATTATAGAACGTGTTCACCATTAAGTAAAGTGTAACGTGACATTCAAGACTATAATTAAAACTTATCACCATATTTCATTTTCATATTTTGCATTCATCTTTGTATTTATTTACATTATTGTAATTAAATTTGTTAATTTTGTAAAGTGAACAGTGTTTGATTATTCGGGTGTGTTTAGCCTTAACCATCCATCGTTACAACGGGTAAACAAGATCTATCATTTAATTCATTGAAGGAAATTTTATACTCATTTTTGTATTATCACATTTCATATTTTGCAGACTGCATTCATGCGTATTACCATACACAAACCCTCTTTATGAATAAACCTTGTAAATTTCAAGTTATAAATCTTTATGAGAACATTTTACAGTAACTAGATAAAATGAACGTAGAATAACGATTTGTCAAGTTGCATGCTTATTCATCCGTGCATCCTGTCTAGCGATAGGGAAGAAAATATAATGTATAACATCGCTTACATTTAGTAAAAGCTTGTTTTGTGGTTTTACGACTAAGCATCAAATATCAGTAAATTAGTTACATTGTAGGATCATATAAAGGGAAATATATATCAGTAAATAGCTTACTAAAATTTATATGTATATTGTCAAGCGTTACCGAAGGGACGCGGCAAATTTATTACAATATGGCAACCGGAAATAATTCAACTAGCAATTTAGAAGGCGGACATGAAGCTTGCTATGACTTTCCTTGTTCTCTGTGTGGAAATGAAGGACGACACATGGAAGCTTGTCGTTACTGTGAAGAATGTTTGGTTTACATGTGTGACACATGTGTTAGATATCACAATCGGATCCCTTTAAATAGAAGACACAATCTACTTGATAAAGGACAGTTCCAATCAGTGAGCCAATCCACGCTAACGTGTTTCCCGACAAAGTGTTGTTTAAAACATCCCGGAGAATTCGTGAACATTTTCTGTGGAAATCATGATGTCGTGTGCTGCAGTGTCTGCAAGGCTTTCAATCACAGGTAATATGTTACACTGAAACCAACAATAAAATCAATACTGTGCCGTACTGTACAGACAAAACTTTGGTAACAGCTTGCCGTGAACTGCAAAAGTAAAAGAAACCGCAGTGTATCATGAACCGCGATGAATCATAACACCTCTAATAGTGACATAAAAAAACACTGTTCAGGATACATCCTTAACAATGCACACT
>JAUMHA010409202.1:0-10834 GCA_032359765.1 Saxidomus gigantea | reverse complement strand
ACCCACTCCCCCCCCCCCCCCCCCCCCCAAAAAAATAATCAAAATTATTATGGTTCATTAGAGATGGAGAATAACAATAACATTACATGTACACATATGTATTTTATTGCAGAGATTCTGGTATGTCCGTAAAGACATACAGGTACTATGATGCAGGAACCTGTGGATTCGACTTTGCCGGTGCTATGGAAGACATCAGTGTATGTATCAGGCTTGAACTGGGCTTCTTTGCTATTTGCTGTAAATGCATTAGATTCTATTTCCTTTGCATATTGGACAAATTTTAGGTTTGCCATACTTCCTTCAACTTGAATCAGATGGAATATCGATACTGTTAATTGGGTAATGGTCGCCATGATTCAACTTTTGCTATTTTAGTGAAATTCCCACTTTGCTAATTCAAAACTCTAGTTTAACATAGTTTTACTATTAGGGAATTCTCCTTTTGCAAATTTAAAATCGAATAAGTCTGTTTGCTCACAAATCACGAAGTTCAACTTCAGACATCAGAAATCCGTCCAAATACGAAGGAATATAGAGGAGTTGCTAGCTTTCTTGAACAGAAGTTAATATCCATTATTTGATAGTAGGAAATTTCATGTTAGTCCTGTAAAGGTAGATTCACAATCTGGCAGAACTATAGCAGACTCTTGGGTTGTGACTACATGATGGTCTGCATCGTTTTAATCCTAAATGTATTTTATATTGTATTTCAGAAAATTCCAGAGGGTACCTGTATTTTACTCCACGCATGTGCACACAATCCAACTGGTGTTGATCCAAAGGTAAGTTCCAATCAGGAGGAAAGTTGTTTTCAAGATTATGACAGAAATTTGACATCACTAATAAGATCTGCGCCTCCAGTAACCCTCTAGCATGGCTGAAAGTTTATTGTTTTAGCTCCCTTGAACCTTATACAGTATACATGAAGTACTATTGGAGCCGACTAGGCTGTGGTAGCACGTTCACCTCATCATCAGAGGGTCCCAGGTTCGATCCCCACTAGTGCAAATTAGTGGTTGTGTCCTTAGTCAGGACATTATAATTCCACATTGCCGCTTCCTCTCTCTTCAAGATTGATTCCATCTGGAGTGAGTCACAAGAGCTGTAAAATTAATTGTAATAACTTGTTTCGCAATCGGGAAAAAAATGATTTGTATGAAGTATTATTGCTTTCTCAAGGTGCATAACTCTGATATTAACGCATGCACATCTGTAAATGTAGTGTGATAAATAAGCTGGAGGGAATTTTGAAAGAGTAACTGTCAATAGTGTTAGAATGTAAAAAAAAAATATGTTTGAACAAACCTAATGTGTTCTTCCCAGCCTGAGCAGTGGAAGGAGATGAGCCAGTTGATTAAGAAGAGAAACCTGTTTCCGTTCTTTGATATGGCATACCAGGGTTTCGCTAGCGGCAATATTGACACAGATGCTTTTGCAGTGAGATTATTCCTTAAAGATGGCCATAACCTATGTCTTGCCCAGTCGTATGCTAAGAATATGGGTCTGTATGGTAAGTATTGGTAAAAAGGGTTTGGTTTATAAAATGCTTAAGGAATTAAGGTTTCTGTTGTTTCTAATTTCCCATCTGACTGTTTATACTGTTGTACCATTAGAATTGAATTAAATTTGGCTAGAAGGTAGGCTGCCCTGAAAATGGAACAGATTTTGTTTCTCAGGCTCGAAAAACAGGTTACAATGTTGAACTACAGGAAAACTTTGTACACAGAGTAAATCCTTCAGTTCTTGCGACATATGGAGGCTGTCGTGCCTTCCTTGGTCTAGGGACAGTCTAGAAATTATGTTCTGGGATTGTACCCTTTGTCATTAGAATTCTATTCAAGGTGAAAACTTCATCACAAGTTTTAGTGTAAAAATATTAGATGAGCTTCATTGGACCTTTTTAGGTTTTGTCCAACTGTAAAATAGAAGAAGAACCAATACCTACATTGTAGACTATTATTGTGATTTAACATACATTGTGAGTGATGGTCTTCCAGACTGATGTATGGAGAAATTTTATGTGCCCAAAGGAACGTAATATGTTATGGTGCTGGTCGTCCGTCTGCAAGTAATTTCTATCTGTCAGCACTTTCTTCGGGCATATATGGCTACTGTCCCAGCTCTTGTTTTCATTGACTTTATGCCCCTCTTGTTACCGGAGTTGCTGCCCCTTTTCAGAAAAATCGAATCAGAATCTGCTCCTTATCAAATTTATTTGAAGTCAGATATGAGGCTGATTTGTTTTTCCAGGTGAGAGAGCAGGAGCGTTCACAGTAGCGTGTTCAGACAAGGATGAGCAGGCGAGAGTTTTGTCCCAGATCAAGATCTTGATCAGACCTATGTACTCGAACCCACCAATTCACGGTGCTCACATCGTGTCAAAGGTGCTAAATGATAAGGATCTGAGGAAAGAATGGTAATGTTTTCTTTGTATTTCACGCACTGTAAACTGGTTAATATTTGAGATGATTTAATTTTAGCTATTTTCGTTTAGTTAAAAATCTCACGAAAAATACATTTCACACAGATTAACTATTACAGAATTCTCGTTTCACAAATATGAAATTCACGAGTAAGTTTGTCTGCACACAAATTGCGAATTTTTCTTCGCACAAAAATTACCTAATTTACAGTAGTTTTAATGACACTTGCAAGTTTCCTACTCTGAACAAATAATTGAATAGCATCAGTGGTTGAGTAGGTAAGAGTCACTGACTTTAAGTCACTGTATCCTCTCATTGATTTTTGGTCATGGGTTCAAGCATTGCTACCAACCATATCTTTTTAAATGAGAAAGTAGGCAGTTTCTAACAGAAGATATGAGTGTAGCACTGGTCCCTCATTGATTGTTAGGTGAACTGCCTGATTGGGAAAGAACTGACATGCTTTTGAAACAAGTGTTCAACCCCAAGAAAGAAAAAAAAAATGCTTGTCTAAATTTTCAGAACATACATGTATTTGAAGACTAGAAACATTAGAATTTTTGTTACCATATTAAAACTTCATTCAACAAGAGTGATCTACAAATTTACTTTTGCAAGAAAAACAAATGTATAAGCTCAATGTATCTGTGTAAGTTTGAAGGCTGTGTCAAGATGTACTGTACACAATACAGATTTCCCACATGCTAAAATCAAATCAATCTGTTACAGGTATTTCATGTTTGTTTATACTGTTGTAGGTTAGTAGAAGTAAAGTCGATGGCAGATCGTATCATTAAGATGAGACACAGACTGCAGGATGGTCTTGCACGCGAAGGATCGTCACGTAACTGGCAACATATCACAGATCAGATTGGAATGTTCTGCTTTACTGGTCTCAAACCAGATCAGGTAAGCTGATAGAAATGTAACATTATCATAGGTAATGTTAGCTGGATTCTCGGAGCAAATGCTAGCTGGATTCTCATAGCTAATGCTAGCTAGGCAGAGACTAGAATCCGAGCCTTCACAAAAAAGCAACAAACCCAAAAAAGGTTTCACTTGTAACTGATATCTGAGTGACTTTTTTACACTACACAAAGTGTTCCTGGGACTTTAAGCTGCAGTTTGTACTATGTCTGTTCCCTTTGCCCACATTTAGAAATCTCAACCTTCTGTGTGTAAGTCTGACTACAGTAAACGCCGTATATAACAAACTGCTGGGGACAATTTGAATTTGTTCTTTATATCCAGAGTATGTTATATCCATACATCATTTTCATTTTAAAATAAAGAAGAGGAAAACATTTGGCCCAGAAAATTGATTCCCTATATGTGGAGTTTGGCTATATCTGGAGTCGTTATATACGGAGTTTACTGTATTGGAGTGGTTTGTTGGTATTACTTTATGTATTTTATCTTATACATTCTTCTCCGCATTATTAAACAGTTGTTTTGGACGTTGGTAAGTGCTGTGTTTGTAGGGGTTACTTTCAGTACTTCATTTTTTTGAGTACTTGATTTCACTGTCTATTTTCAGACATGTGTAATCAGGTTGGAATGCCAAGTTACAATTGATTAGGGTTTATGAATACTTGTGTCTCATTGGGTTCCGTGTACTTCCTTTAAAAGTCTCTTTTTGTGACTTTAAGAAAAAAAATTAAGTGAGGAAATGCTTAATTTTTTGTGTGTTTTATTTCAGGTGGAGAGATTAACCAAGGAGTTTTCAGTGTACCTAACAAAAGACGGCAGAATTTCAGTGGCTGGCGTTACATCGGGCAATGTTGATTATCTAGCAAAAGCAATGCATGAAGTTACAAAATAACTTCAATGTTTGTTTAGAGACTCGATAACACATGAACTAATATTATTATAGTAATTTTATAAAAACATCTCTTAAAGGCTTGTTAAGCATTTATTAGAGTATTGTTAATGATTCATTCTAACTTTACCTGGAGTTAATAGTTAAATGAGTATCCTATTGTAAATATCCTATTGTTTACAATAAATATGGATGGTGCTTATAGTTCACTTTGCTGCTATATCTAGGTATATTGAATATACTTTTTTTCATTACATGAATACGCAACAGTTGGTAGCCAAAAGAAAACAGTTATTGATTTTTGGTTGTATTTTAAAGGGGCACTCAAAAACTAGGTGTACTTTGAAATTACTTAAAAACAAAAGAAATATGTTTATGAAAAGTACCTACCCCAAACATAAATAAGGCAAGGTGTGGTGCTGTTAAACCGTAGAAACAAGATATTTGTCGATATACATGTATATTCTTCGTGAAAAATGCATTTATTTATTATTTCATGTTCATTTAGCCTCTCTTTAACATTTTGATAAAATCTGCTAGTTTTAGGGAATAACCCTTTAAGAACAAACTAGTCTCTTTATGCATTGATGCTATTAATTTAATTACATCTTTGGAAATCCAGATCTTATAGTAAGAAAAAAATACAGTTTGGAGTTAACTGAGAAATGCAATATCATTTTGCCACAGACGTGTTTGTTTTATTATCTTTTTTATAAGCAGATCTGTTTATTTTTATATCTAGAGCAAAAGAAATATAATCAAACAAAATTTAAAAAACAGTTTTGTATAGAAGTGCTATGTTGTAGATTGTTATTATGTTAAAGTTTCCTGTAGAAGTCACATTCTTTTTAAATCTTTTTGAAGTCACAGTCTTTTAAATGCGGGATGCATTGTTTCTGTTTTTGATTGGTTTTTGATTGTTTTTTATTTGGTGCATCAGACTATTTATAAATAATCTTGGATGTAAAACCTTTTGTTTGTAAATGTGAACCCCAACAAACTTTGTATTACAACCTGTCTTGCCATGTTTTAACTATAAGTCTGCCGGGGACGAGTGATTCTGCTGTCGTGACCTGCACTGATAATGATCAGTTCACACATCTAAGTAGTCCGATCATGATCTACACTGTTCCCTATTCAGTCAGTAACTTTTTCGTTGACCACCACTTTGAGCAGTAAATGGTTTCGTCCAAAATTGGTAATTGGACTAGACCATTTAAGTTCGCAAAAAAACGGTTAAAGTATTAATCAGAAATGTAGTCTGTTATTTGCAGTAAGGTTTAGCAGGGTAAAGTTAAATACCGTTTTAGTCCCAAACTTCTTTGTTTAGTCTTCACTCAAAATCTTACACACGCTTGCACAGCAACCTTTTTTTTTGAAAGGACGGAAGAATCCTCATATTTTTACCAGTTGTCTTATGAATTTTGATAAAGTTTGTCTTCACAATTTTAAAAAAATGTGTTTTTGAGATCTTTTGAGGCAGTGTTTAAAATTCTACATTTGATTTTTAAAAGATTGATTTGCGAAGTTTTGGCACATGAGCAATATTTGTATTGTTTATGAGATAGAGATGATGGCGGGAAATAGGATAATAGACGATTGGGAAAATTGGCAGTTGGCATGATTTTCATTGTTTTATATTTTTTGCAAATAGATGTTAATACACATTGCTGTATAACATGTGGTTGTAGAGAAAATAAAAGCTATAATAACAGTAGTTTCACAGATTCGGTTTATTATTCTGGGTACATGTTGGTCAGTTTTTATTTATTAATAATTAGAGAACACTTTGGCCTAGTGTCCTCAATCTTTGTAGATAGGTTGGACATGACCAGAAGATGACCCGTATTGATTCTGAAAGCGTACATCTTCAAACGTCGTCTCTGAAACTGCTGGACCAATGTTGATAAACTTGACAGGAATAATTCCAAGCAGAAGAAAGCAAAAGCTTTAAAACTATTTCCAAAAACAGCAAGGCCCAGAGCTTAGATATTTGCCATGTAGCATTGTCTAGTGGACCTCTACAAATAGTGTTCAAGTCATGACCCCCTATGGAAAATTGACCATGCATGAAGGGAGGGGTGGAGGTGCCTCACTAGATTCAACGTGGATTTCTAGAGGGAAAACTTAAAAAATCTTGTCTAGAAAAAACACTAGGCCCAGAGCTTAGATACTGGTATCTGAAATATATCAATAGGTAGTGGACCTCTATGAAGATTGTTCAAATCAGAATCCATAGGTCAATAACAACCCTTTAGGCTATGTATGGCCTTGTATTATAACCAATGGTAGCCATTTGAGCGATATAGGGCCATCTTAATATAAATAGTTGTACATAGAAAATTTACTGAATAAGGATCAATACAGATCGTGATCAGAAAGCATTGATGTCTTGAATGATCATAGTCTACACTGGTCACAAAGGCAGCAAACGGTCTGTGAACAACTTCAATCTGGTCAAATGTCAAATTACAGGACCTGTATTATCAAATAGTTTAATTTCTAAATCCTTCAATGGAAGACAAAACATTTGTGGCCCAGACAACTTATTTGAGAAAACGCAGCTCAGTTCATAATATAAGGTATGTATACAGTATGATATTGTTACAAAGCCTACTGTTACTGAAAGGCGAATACTTAAAATGCCTCTATCTCTTCAGACAAGGAGTAGGTCTTTGCCGAAAAAATCATTGTTTAATGTATATGCTTCAGTTTTCAAAATGCGAGATAATGGTGCACTTTTCTCTTAACATCATTTCGTTACATACACCTGACCCGTTCCCCTATATATTTTTTAGCTGGACATTCTGTCAATTTTGGCAGTAGCATTTATTGTTTGAAGGGAATCGGTGATCACTTAACGAAAAGTGAAAGTACTTACAAATTTGTTTCTTTTTACCTTTTGTTGAAAAAAAGCCAGCTGGGCTCGAACCCAAAACCTGCAGGATGAGACACAAACACCTTAACCTCTACACCACCGCTCTCCTTCAACCATATTGGTGTAAAAATTGTATTAGAAACTGAGCTTGTTATACACGTTTTTGAGTTGTCTCCCTTTTGCATGACCCACTATAAATGTAGCTTTAAGTAGATTTCGGCTGCACAAATGTTCTATCTGTCAGTTTAACAGATCTTAAGGGTGGATGAAGAGATAATTTAGTTTATAGTATTTGATACAATTTTAACTTCGCCATATTAGAAGGAGAGCTAAGGTTAAGGTGTCTGCCTCTCATCCTGTTGGTTGCGAGTTCGTGCCCCAGTAAAATTCGAATCCGGTGAAAAACACCTTTTAAAGTACATTTTCACAAATCGTTCAATGATAACTGTAATATGCATGCTTACGCTTTAAAATGTACAATTTTCTTTCAAATTCGTTTTACCTTTCGATATATAATTGGAACAGTTCAACCAAATTAAGACATTTTCAGCAATGCAATATCGACCTGATACCACGATATTTACACAGAGATTTCGTGTGATTTCACAGGAATAATACGTATACGTGCTCGTTAACCAAGGTCCCGTGATGAAAGGTCAAGGTAAACCGTTATCTTGATTTCTTAATACACTATTGCAGTATTTCGTGTCTAGGCAGTAATGCTCCTCGAGATCTGTGGGGGGGATTTTAATCTTTTCAGCGCAACACATTTTTGCTGAAGTATTTTTATCGAACGAAATGCATTTAAAATGAAGATAGCTTATTGCAAACTAATTTTATTTAAAGATAGACCCCAAGTATTATACATTTCCTTGACCTACCAATCAAAACTGTCGAAAATTATATGAACTCAATTTAAAATTCAAAACCCGATTAGAAGAGTTAATAAGATAATTTCCTGCAAGTTTGAGAATGCATGTAGTATTTGCAAATGTTTCTCTCTTATGTGCATATAAACATGCAGAAGGTTAAGTGTTTATCATAATGTAATCTCTATTTAAAGAGCCAGCCATTTCTGACTTATGAGACATCCTTTTGGAGCACATTGACCTCCGGAATCCTATATCCTGTTCATGCCAGGCACAAAGCAGGTAGGCATACGGTAACCATTATTTAACTAGCTGGCGGATAACAAACCGGCCATATCAAAACGGACCCCTGCTGGGATTTGAACCTTCGGCCCCCCGCTCCCAAGGCAGATGCCTAAACCACAAGACCAAGGAAGACATGTATATGCATATGTGGATTAGCGATACTCAGGTAAGATGCCCGTTCTTAACTTTCGGCTTAGTAGATATGAGTCTTCAAAAATGGCTTACACATGTACACGCTTATCCTGACTAGACTATTGAGATCTTTGAAAAATAACTGGAAAACATTAAGGCGGCTTTAACAAGTGACCTTGCAAAGAAGGAGTTCTTTTGTAAGGTACAAATATTGTAAAGCGAGGTATTCAAAACCAAAATGAAAAACGAGGGAAATACACCGAATAAAACGGTGTAGAAAAGTTCATAAAATAGCGCAAGATAATGAATGAACAGAAAAATGCAGGTCATGAAATAGTACACATTACAAATAAAGACGGATTAAATTGGTGAATCACGTGGATCATTTTGTGAGTCACTATTAATAAGCTTTACGCCTGTATGTCGTGTTTTAATTCGGTGTACGCAAAGATTATCCTTAAAATTCAATATTTGCATTTTGTCTGTTTAAACATGTTTCTCTAATCGAATGTTTAAAACCTATTTGACGCCAAATTCAGCTTGAAGTTTCAGCTGTCCCACAAGCTCCTGCGTTCGGGTTAAAAACTATGAAGTTTGGGAAATACAGAGGCTGTTTTAGCTCGCCTGGCACAAAGTGCGAGGATGAGCTATTAGGATCACTCATCGTTCGACGTACGTCTTCTTCACACAACAGCTCTTCTGAAACCAATGTGCTAATGGTGATGAAACTTGGCAGGGGCGTTCCTTGCACGAGGCTCTACTAAAGGTGTTCAAAAAATTCCATTCCATTCAGCTAGAACACTGGTTGCTATGGCAACAAATAGGGAAAAAAACTTTTTAAATGTTCTTCTTTGAAACCACAAGGCTTAGAGCTTATATATTTAGCATGTAGTCATGCCCAGAGGACGTCTACCACTATTGTTCAAATTATGTCCCGAGTCAAAATTGACAATACCGGGGGTCACTTGATTTTACAGAGGCTTATGGATATAGGAAAAACTTTAAAAATTTCCTCAAAAACCACTAGGCCTAGATCTTAGATGTTTAGCATGGTGGACCTCTACCAATAATGGTCAAATTATATCTCTGGGTCAAAATTGACCTCGCCCGGGGATCACTTTATTTTATATAGGCTTATATAGGAAAAACATTTTAAAAAATCAAAACTTAGAGCTTAAATATTTAAAACGTAGCATTGTGTATACGATCTTTATGAAGACTATTCAAATGATGACCCCCGGGTTAAAATTGACCCTTCCTATGATGTGATAGTTGACCTTGTATTACAGCCAATGGTAGCCAGGTGAGCGATATAGAACCATCTTGGCCCTCTAGTTATTATTTTCTGTTTTTCTATCGACATAATAAAGACAGAGTAGATGTTTAGATAAGAAACATAATTATGTAAGGTTTGCAAGCCAGGTCTCCGCAAAATAGAAATCACCCACTCAAAATACACTTTCCAACCTTGTTTAGATCCACTTGTAATACAACGTAATTTGATAAGTTGAGATTTCAGGATCGGAGAATGTCCGTCGTTCACAATACGCTTCAAACAACATCTCCTACTAACCCACTCCAGGCCAATTTCAACGAAACTGCACAGATGCATACAGCTCTACTAAAGTTGTTCAAAGACATTCATTCCATGCAGGACTCTGGTTGCTGCGGTAACTAATAAGACAAACTTTAAGAATCTTCTTTTCTGAACCACAAGTCCTAGACCTTAGATATTTGTCATGTAGCATTGCCCAATGGATATCTACAAATATTGTTCAAATCATGACCCCGGGTCAAAATACACACAGCCCTGGCGGTCACTGGTAGGTTTCTGTAGGAACAACTTTTAAAATCTTACTCTCTTAAACCGAAAGGCCCAGAGCTTACATATGTGGCATGTGGCAATGCTTAGTGAACTTCTACAAATTGTTCAAATTATGACACCCGTTCACATGTTTATGATGTGTTGGTTCAGATTGTTGTGTGAAGGATTTGTGAGATTGGTCGTAAGCTTAGTTGCCGAAAACCCAGAACTGCATAAATCCGGACAATGTTACCTAGTGCATCTGTACCAAAACGTTCAAATCATGACCACTGAGTTTGACCAATTCAATTTTCAAAAAGTTATAGCAATGACATTGTTGAAACATAATCATTACCCAGATATTCCCCTCCATAAAGTTTACGTGGAAATAAAGTCGACCATGCATAAGCTATATAAGCTTCATATAAGGAAGAAATAAGACTATAACACTTTGAGAAAGAAAGCTATATTTTCAAACGATAAATCAATTCTGTCAGCTTTAATGGACTACTGTAAACTCCGTATATAACGAACTCCTTGGGACAATTTAAATGTGTTCCTTATATCCGGAAATTGTTATATCCGTATAAACATTTTCATATAAATAAATAAAGAGAAAAA
>JAUMHA010409201.1:0-22683 GCA_032359765.1 Saxidomus gigantea | reverse complement strand
AAAGTTTCAAGTCAATATCATAAGTGGTTACTGAGATATGTGCATGATAGTACTTAGCAGGCAAAACTTTAACCAAATAAGCAACGCCGACGCCGACGCACAAGTGACTGTAATAGCTCTCCATATTCTCCGAATAGTCGAGCTAAAAACTAATAAAAGTGCCAAACTGTCACAAAATACGCCCATCAAGGAGGCATAACTGTAATGATAGGTATCTGGCAGTTTGTTCTGTAAAACCTGCTAGATATATAGAACAGACAAGGCTAATTCACCTGTTTGAGCTGAGAAGGCTAATTTCATAATTTTTCGATAATTCAAGGGCAAAAATCGAGGAGTGTCTAGGACGATTTGGCTGGTTATCAAACTTGGCCTAGATATTATGCCCACAAACATTTTCAGCAAGTTTGGTGAAGAAATGGTTTTGGTCATAATCCGAAAGTGCATGGGTCGATTTGGCTTACTATCAATGTTGGCCAAGATATTATGCCGACGAACATTTTGACCAAGCCACCGGCCTGCCACAGGTAATCTTATATTACGTCCCTTCGGAGGTATTAAAAGTAGGCCATCCAATTGAAATATTGAAGTTTAATTGCACAACTGTACAAATGGCCCTGATTTTGTGCTGTAGCCCAAAAGTTGGAAAGATTGCGTAGATTCTTAAATATATTCTGCCAATATTTTCATAGTTTTGATAAAGGCTTTTAAATGTGAAATGTCCAAAATAAGAGTGAAGATAGACTGTTATATTGTAACTAAGCCCTGAAGGGTTTTTAACAGTGAATAAAATACAATCATACACTTAAATGCACATTGGAACAGAAGTATTGTCTTGATGTTGAAAATAATATGTTGGGTCAAAGAAAATGCACAAATATTAACCATCGTGCATATAGGTGGTTTCAGGATACTTCAGCAAGACGATTGCTGATATCTTGACCTCATTTCACAAGTGCTCAAATTTGCAGCTGATTTGGTTAAACCATCATTCAAAGCATCCACTGGTTGGTTAGGGTTATTTCGGAAACTTAAATGTTAGTTCTGCACTACAGTTAAATACTTGTTTTATCAGTTTGAGTTCAAAAGTCACATTTATAGAGTAAAGTGAATATGCATCTTGATTTCTTTCAGTTAAACTAGTAAGAAACTCCAAGGGAAATGGTTGTCGTCTCCAGTGATGCTTTGTATCAAGAGACTGTTTTATTAAGAGATCCCTTGGGCGGTCTCTTAACAAAAGTTTGGCTGTGTATTCAGCATAAAACAGTGATAAAAACATGAACTGTTAGATATTAATTCAAAATCAGCCCTTTCAAAATAAGCCAATCTGGAAAATGCAAAAAAATCCCTTCGAAATATTTGATTAAGCTGTGGCTTACCTAGATTTTAGGGTATAAGAAAATCTTCATAAATCTTGTCTAAAACTGTACATCCCAGAGCTTTGATAATTGGTATGTAGCATTGTCAAGTAGTCTTCTCACAACTTTGTTCAAATCATGTCCCTGGGGTCATAATTGACCACACTCGGGGGTCGCTTATTAGCTCACCAGGCACAAAGGGTGAGCTATTAGGATCACTCTCCGTCCGGTGTCGGTCTGCCATTTCATTCAAATGAGGGTTATGGTCACTTTTGATCCGGGGATCATAATTTGAACAATTGTGGTAGAGGTACACTAGGCAGTGCTACATGCCAAATAACTAAGCTTCAGACTGTGTGCTTTCAGAGAAGGTTTTTTGTTTTTCTATTGAGAAAAATATTTACAAATCACTACAACTTCAAAAGTCATGTTTCTCCTATATTTTCATCATTCATAAATACAGTAAACATCTTTTTTCACAAAACAGATTAACAGATGATTTACTTTATTCTCTATTGTGAAACAAGATCTTACAACTCCCTGATTTAACATTCTCAAGACTCCCTCCAGATGGAATTAACCTCAAACAGAGAGAGAGAGAGAGCTGTGTGGGATTATTTGTCTCTTCTAGGGTACTACAATGGTACTATACCACCACTGCACTGGTGGCGGTCAAATCATAAATCCTTCCATCTTGAGGCAAACCTGCTACTAACGTGCTGCATTAACTTCACAGAAAGATATATGATGTACATGTACATATAAAAGTTCAAAAGTCAAACTGATTTAAAATTTGAAAATGATACACTTGATCACAACCAAAAAACAACTAAATGATAAATAAAATATAATTTAGGTGTTTCTGCACCTGACATTCTGAATAATAATTATATAATTTCTGTTTCGTTTAAGAAATGTATCAATTATTTTAGAATATACATTGTAGCAACATTAAGATGACTCAACATTGTTTAGTTCCTGATGTATTCATGACTTTACACACTCAAATAAGGAATGTTTTTCTCCTGTCATGATGTTCAATTAAGAAAACTTGAAGCTGATTTCCACATTCTTCACAACCATGGTGAGATAATTCTTGTTCATTGTAGCCCTACTGAAATCTTCAGCATACCAGTAACCATGTACTCAACAGCAGTATAGCTAAAGCTATAAAACTGTCACTGTTAAACTCAGCTAAACAGTTACTGGTCTTGGCCTTTTCTGTGCTCTGGAATTCAACTATGCTCTAAAAAGTATAAACAGTTATCACAATGCCTGTATCACTAAATACTTTAGTAAGAACTCCTTCAACTTGTGGCCACTGCAGCTTATCAAGACCACAGCCTATTTTTGGCATGCTTAGTGATTTTACATCATTCTGTACACAGTGAGTTTTCATTGCTTGTAAACTCTGTTCCAAAGTCTGGTATGTTGGTTTATCAAAATATCTTGGTTTGGTGATCAGGTAATACACAAATCGCCTACCATGTTTCAGGACTGCAACATCTCCAACATCTTTAGCTATTCAGGAAACATAAAATGATATTAATAATATAGTGTAAATATGAATCCTGAACCCAGACAAAACCTAAAGGCAGACATTTACTATCTTTAATGCTGACATACTGTTTCATAAAAACAGCCATGTAAACAATACACAGTGCGGAGTATTATCATACTGCAGATGTGTAGGTCTACACTCGTCTTGGAACAAAAAACAAATTTATTTCCATGGAGCAAACGGACAATCTGAAAAGTTGACTGAAGGAAGTTTTAAACTTTCCATCCAAGGAAACAATATTGTTAAATAATATGATATACATGTAAGCACAATAGTTATGAATGGTAGGAACTTTTTGAATTCTATAATTAAGTCCCTACTTGCTCTTGTTTATTGTGGACTTACACTCTGACAAAATTTAATGACAGTAAAATGTTCACAAAAATAGTCACCTTGCAACTTCAGTTCTGAAAGACCCTGGAATTTCTGTTTGAAAAGGGTGGCAATTCCTTTGCCCATGCGGAGATCTTTACTCACACAGTGAGCCAAGCTGTCGCACTCGTCACATGAAAACAAATCTCCTTTCTTATGAATAACTGAAAACTAAATCATACACATGTATCAACATACGAATAGATAGATAAAAGTGCTACAAATACTGACCCAATTGTAATGTTTTTAAATTATCAACTTAAACTACTGATTATTTTGTGATTATTTTAAATTAAATTATTTAAAGAACAGTTGGTCTAGAACAAAACCTTACTGACAATCATAAGCATGCCTATTTTTCTGGAATCACCACATTCTGTCCTAAAGAATGAAACACACATAAAGAATGCAATTGTTAAAATAAGCAATGATACAAAACTTGCAAGCTACTGTAAGCTAATCATAAGATGAAAGGTCAAGGAAGCTCATTGAACAACAATTAATACAGTGCTAACTGTTCAAGTGAACTTAAAATGTCTCATGCCTGATTCATATCTAGAGTCAAAAACACATTCTATGTGTTTTGCTATAATGAAAAAAAACTTGCGGAATTGACATGTAGTTTTAAACCAGTTTAATATTTAAGCTTAATTGTGAAGATGTCTTTAATTTATTGACTGGCTTTGTGGTCCAACTTCTGGGAAAAACATTACTGTTGACATTAAAAATTTTGTCGTAGGTACATCCATGGCCTTGGTTAAGAACCCAAATCTCTGTGTCTTACAGGAAACTCTGTATCTGCCACATCACTAGTGTTCTTATACTTTAGGCTTTACAATGCTTCATAAATCAATCAAGTGCCAACATTAGCGAGTTTAACAAAGAAAATTAGCTCTTTCAATCATCATTTTGTGAACAATATTCTCCCCCCATCTGTAAAATAAGACTTATTTTTAAGCTCCAAACATTGGTACAGTGACTGCATCAGCAAAATCAATTAAACAGACCATTTACCCATTGTTCTTATTTTTTACTGAAGGTCTTACCATTGTATCTTCAGATTTCTTACCATCTTCTTCTAAACTGTTACCATTCTCATCCCCTACTGCAGCCATTGTCAACTCTCTGAAATGATTGACAAAACTGAACAACGGACCTATAAACACATGTTTTATACAGGTCCATGTCAGAACAAATTTACTTTCTAGTGCTTTCTTTCTGCTGTGGAATTTTTCTGCACAACTTGTAATTCAAGTCAACAAAACATTTGACCTGCTGACATCTAAATTGGGCCCCTCAGTTAACAAACTTTTCCTTTGATTAGACCTAGTAGTTCCAAGAAGTCAGACAGCGATGAATGGTGACATAATTTATTGAAATATATGCAAACTAGCCTGCATGTATCATCGACAGTTTTCGTTTTATTGCAAAGTTGTTTGGAATTTCGACCAATTTTTTATTTGATATTACAGCTCATATCATTTGAAATTTAAGGCCTGACATTGGCTTTAGTTAAATGTCTTCATTTTAATCTATTTTTAGCAGAAGATCTTGTAAAAAACTACAAATTTTCCTTGAGACCGTAAGGATATTTTCCAACTATTTTCTATCATATGGTAAACTTTTATACTTTACAAAAACAACATTTTGAAAGGCATTTGGAACAATTTATTTCCCCTAGATTGTATTCACTCAACACAGAAATGTCGATAATTGGTCTACAAACAGTGACACCACTTCAATTTGGATGAAATTTTGTCATTTTAAAATTGTTGTCACATGCCATTCTCTTAAATAACACAATTAAATTTATGTAAGAAATGTGAGTCCTACATTATGTCTTTTGGAATATATTAAAACATTTATGATTTCTTGACCATATTTTTTTCATGGAGTATTTTGCTTGAAAAACTGTTGATAATTGGTACCTTGAGGCCAATTGTCAAATTTTTTTTTATAAACACAAGTGACACAAGTCTTAATTAGTCGAACTAATTGAACACTAGTCAACATATTGTGTTATTATTGTATGGGCAGTATCTCTCTTCTTATAGCGAGATTCTGACCTAAAAGTAAAACAGAACTTAACATGTATGTCAGAATTTGCTCAAGACGTCAATCACTTTAAAACTATTTTTACTAAAGTCTTAAAGGTCCATTACTAAGACCAAATCAAATTTTCTTTTAAATCTGGAATTGTAATGGGCGTCTTCTCAGAAGGAAAATATGACATACTGCATTGAATGTCACTGTACCATACAATTGTGTTGAAAATTTGAGTTTTACAAAAGAATTCGCAACTTCTATTTTGCATTTTCAAAACGAAAGTAGCTTTTCCAGTTTTCAAATATTTTTCAAATTTTCCAGAATCTCACACCTAGAGGCTGTAAATAGGTTGTACAGGAATAAGCATGCCTAGTTTTGATTATAGTTGATCGAATTTCACTTCCAATAATATGCAACCGTCTCCCTTGGTCTAGTGGTTAAGGCATCCACCTTGGGAGCGGGTGGTCGAAAATTCAAATCCCGGCAGGGGTCTGTTCTGATATGGCCGGTTGGTGAGCCGCCAGCTAGTTAAATAAAGGTTACAGTATACCTACCTGCCAGGTGCCTGGCATTGAAGGATAGGATTCAGGAGGTAAATGTTCTCAAAAAGAAGGTGTCTCATAAGTCAGATATGGCTGGCCCTTCACTAGGGGTGAAACTATGATAAACAGACACTTTACCTTTTTATAATTCCGACTGTTAACAACATGCAATAAAGCGAGTAGGACAAAAAGACCAACCAGGTCAATCTAAGGAAAAACAAAAACATTCACTTGCTTTTCTGCAGCAGTGAACCGAGGAAAACACTCCATGGCTAGTATTGTAAAGTTTCAGAGGCCAGTTTAAAACTGCATTTCTGTTACAATTCAAGAAAATTCAATTTGGTCTTTAGTAATGGACCTTTAATCTGTTAATTTGTCAGTCTTAGACGTTTGTTTTACAATTTTAAGTTTTAAAGACCATTGCTTATGTTAGTAGAGGAGAAGGGGACTACAAGTCCGGTGCGTTACCACTGATCTCCTCTGTCCTGCTGGTTTAAGGTTAATCAGACCACAGTTTGGCTACATCCGTTGATTTGTTTACTTCCGGTATCTCGTGACGTCATACACCGGACACTATGTGTAGGTTTGAATCCTATAAATACGGACTCTACTGATTTCTTAGCCTAATTAAAGTGACATTATGCACATTTTTTACAAGTAAAAATCCAGCTGAAATGTGTATAAAGGGTAGAGGAAATAATAGCTTAAATTCACAGCTACCGAAAATTGCTTTTATAAAACTGTCACCAAAAATACGTAGTAAAATGCGCATAATGTCACTTTAATTTGCGTTTTGAACAATGTGACCCCAATCGGAAGTCCTGGGCAGCTTCCGTTACCCTAAATCTTTCACAGAATCTGATATTTTATAACTGTCACACCTCTAGGCGGACAGCTGAAAAATGTCAACCTGTAAAATCGGTTTTCCATCGAAGTGGAAATAGTGAGACTACAGTACTGTTTTCTATATAAATTCGCTTAAATATTTTATAACCCTTTTATATTGTGATAAAAATTATAATATAGATCTACATAAGCCAATCGTAAACCATATTATGTTCTTTCGTATCTTATATGTATTGTATTCGTTCAGTAAATATCATTGTATAAACATGTACTGATATGCTGATTTAACTATGTATATGTTTTCTAGTTCTGTACATATTGAGTTGTGACAAATATAATAAAATATGATTAAACTAAACTAAACAAAGCTTAGATATAGCTACTTTTTGTCATGATTTCCAGTCTTTCATGTCTTGCAACCGGCTATCCTTATTTGAAGATATATCTAGATCTATATACACACAAAAAATAGATAAAAATAGCATGTTAACCATGATGCAAGAAAGTCCTGGCCCCAGTTTCACGAAAATATGTTACTCCAATATTTAAGGCAGGTCAAAGAAAAAAAGCAGAAAATTATAGACAATGTGTTGTAGATTAATGGGAAAAAATCACCCGAGATAAAAATGTGGAACATTTAGATAAAAACAATTTTTGAGCAATACTTTTATAGGAAACAGAGAGTATCTATAAAAGGGACTCTTTCAGAATGAGCCACTGTAACAATCGGAGTTCCTCAAGGTAGTGTTCTTGGGCCTGTGCTATTCCTTATATCCATAAATGACTTGCCAGAAAATGTTAATAGCACAGTTAAACTATTTGCAGACGATACTAAAGTGCATGGAATAAAACATTCGCCACAAGATGAAAATATTTTTTTTGAAGATAGTTTATTCAAAGCCTGTGAATGAAGTACCGAATGGCAACTGAAATTCAATGCGAAGAAGTGTAAACATATGATCCTAGGAAAAAAAGCTAATACGGAGTATATTATGAAAGACAATCTAGATTCAATTTCTAAAACTCAGGTCGTACAACAAGAAAAAGATTTGGGAGTAATATTTGATGAAGAGTTAAATTTTGATAAACACATTTACTCAAAAGTAAAAATATCAAATAGAAATTTAGGACTTATTTTCAATCATTCTCGTTTATATCAAAGAAATGTTCCTTTGCCTTTACAAATCAATAGTAAGACCTCATTTAGAATACGCGTCTTCTGTATGGTCACCCAGATATACAAAGGATAAAGTAACTACAAAAAACCTTAGTGTTTATACGGATGCACTCTGTATCTGGCCTCTAGGACTATATGAACTGTAAAATACTTAAGTATTTACTCAATAACATGCTCATCTTATTTCAAAACTGATTAGCACCTTACACGTTTATTCCTTTAAAGCATTTAATTTTGTCAGAATTGTATTTACCTTTTATATACATTTGTCTGTATTTGTGCAGGGAATGTTGTTTTATAGCAAGTAATTTATATAAGTAAATTCTTTAAATTCTTAAGTTGTATTCAAATTAATTTTTCTCTATATCTGACTTGCATTTAGTTTTATGCAACACTTTTTTCTTTCAACATGTTAATTTCATTAACAACTAGACTTTCGTTAAAAATTGCAACAAGAAATATCCTTATTTTGACAATTTGACTTTGAAATAAGATACTCAGCTGAGCAATTATTTAAGTATTTTCATGAAATCGGGAACATGATCTGTACATTAACAACATATTCTGCGAGTAGAAGTGCAAGAATACTCGAAGTCACTTTCGTTTAAGCTGACACTTCAGATTTGGTCATAGAAACCTGTAATATGGATTAAAATCACATACAGTTGGTCCTTTGAACGACTGAACATCAAACAAAAGACAATCTGCCATGAAAGTTGCTCTTAAACACAGAGGAAAATGGCACTATATCTTAATAGGGATTACGCCTATTTGCAGCTTTCATTCCTGTAGGTGTAGGCCCAGAACGGCCCACACCCGTAACGGACTAGCACAAGAACGACACACTACCGGAAAGGTCCCGTCCAGAAGATAATCTGAACATAATGCATTCACAACTTCTTAATATCAATAACAATATTGGCCTAAAGTGAGTCTGCCTTTACAAGGATTGCAGATCATGATCACTCTGTACATCAATGGCCTATAATATATTGATGTGTACTGTAATATTTTTGTGTACTGAAGTAAAGTATAGTAACAATATTGGCTAATACAAAAATAAAGAGAGAAATGTATGACGCAATACCGAAATAATAATCAACAGCATTAGTAAAAATCTAGGTCGCAATTTGCAAAAATCCCTTGAAAATATTGGTAGATTTGATTGAACGGCATCCATACGTTTTATTGTTTATATTGGGAATTTCAAAAACGTGTGTAACGATTTATAATTTAGTAGCGTATAATTTCAAATACATGTATACAGGTTTGCTTTACAGGCATGTATACGGGAACATTTTTGTTTGGCTATTCATTCTAAAATATGTTATCTTCAGACAGTTTAAAGAACTTGATTTTTTCATCAAAATCTGAGAGCGAGCAGCTTTAAGAATGCTGGTTTTAATAGGATCTTACTATGACAAAACCTGATACTGGAAACCTCTTCACCTCATTTAGTTTGTTACTATGTAAGTAACAACAACATGCAAGCTTCATCACATTATACGCTACCACTATGTTGTCATAATAAAAAAATGTATGTGCTCATTGAGTCCATGTTGTTCTTATCTTACGTTTCCCCCCAAATGTCTCTGTACGATAACTTATTGTCGGTCTTTGTAGGCGTCAACTTACAATAACGGCTACGCGGCAAAAAACTTAAGCGGCTATTATGTCTGGCACTAATGACGATAAAGCTTTAAACGCAGTCTTAGCAGTATGACCAGACAGTCAGAAAGACAGACTTCGACCGACATACATACATATGCTATTAGACCTTCGCTTATCCGTTTTTATGGTTTTATGAACAGACAGACAGTCGTAGCTAAAGAAATTAGATTTATTTTGTAGATACGTTGATCATATTACTGATACAAATGTACCTAACCTTTCTCTATTCCTGAACAAAAAAAATAAAACAACTAATAAACCGTATTGGTATGTATATATTTCTGTAGAACAGAATTTCTGAATTTGACAGTAAATGTAAACTCGTGAATGACAGCTTAAACTAGATGTTACTTAGAAGCTTTGATAGATATAGTTTAATAAGGGCTCAGACGAGAGAAGCTTTGATCATCGACTAAGTGCATAAAAGAAACTCGCCACTATCACTGGGTGGTGCCTTCAGGGGACATAACCCAATAAGATGTGTTCTTAATATTCACACCATACGAGCTAAATACAACACAAAATCCATTTTTTTTACGTAAACAGCAAATAAGAGACCATATTTATTTCTGACACTATTACGGCTATCAACCATGTTTAAATTACCTGCAATGAAAACTTGATAGTACGTTCTTGTTAAACGATGAAGTACCATGACGGGGAAACGAGCAAAATAGCTTGATTACTGTCACGTATTTACCTGTTTTAAGCAATAAGGATAGGCGGACGTGTATAATCCTAGGTTAAGCCCATAAGCCCCCGTAGCCATCGTTTTTTAATTGCGAATTCGGACTTTTAAAGACTTTTTTGACTTTGTGAAATGATGCGTAGCTACGGGCTTGCTCTCGGATCATATATGTCTTAGAACCGTCACGTAATCCGTAGCGCTTGAATTGAGGTACATTTGTAGAGATCTTGATAAAAATTACTTTTCAAAGAAAGTGTGTACATGTAGATCTCTCGAGCTTATATAATTAAGGGCCGTGAATTTATCAGGTTCGCTTTCTTTGGCTTACTCGATATATGGCTGAGATATACGGTCTCCAAGTGAGGAAAGTGAACAAGGTGACTATATCATCGTTGAATATTCCAAAGTGAGTCTTATAAGAGTTTGACACGATATCAAAAACATTTCTTTGTCTTAATATTCAAAACTTCTTCTTAATAGGTCAATCCTTTGATTCGCATTATTTACAATGTTAGAAACATGGACGCCAAACTTTTTGTGTCGTCAGCAGATACTGTCACTGATGATTTAACAACATCTGGTGGGTCATTTATAAACAGAAGAAATAAAATTGGATCCACAACTGAACGTTTTGGGATGCCGCTGATGCCGTTTGCTCTTCTTGGTGTAGTACTTCCACATATGACGTTGTACTCCCCGAAAATCTTAGCTGTTTCATGCAATAATACAATGCAATTGAGTCGACAAGAATTAGTAACTAAAACCGACTGTTAACAAAAGTAAACAGGGTAAAACAATAAGCACGGTAGCTGCAAAGTAAAACATACATATAAAAAATTATGGATGAATGGAAATTAAAGTTAAGACTAAATTTAACGGAATACATACAACAACATTTAGGTACAAAAGATAAATACTGATAAATGCTGATCTTGACTAAAAGCCTTGACTGCCATAAAAGAAATAGTAAGATACAGAGAGGACAATACAAACTGTGTAACTAAGAAATGTCTTAAGATAAATAGAACATCACAAATTAGATTTCAATTGAACTGAGCAGCAGCTAACATATAGGATTGGGTATAACAAAGAAATAGCACATAAAACAAAATCATTTGACAGGCAAAATAAATTGGCAAAAATTAAACTAGAACAGGCAAACTAAACCAGACTGTCTGACATGCAAACCGGAGATAACAGAAACAAGATAGCACAAACAAAAATCTGAAATACACATAGGCAATCGAAACATAGGCAATAAATAATTTGTACATATGTACTTTACTTAATAGATGCAAGGGAAACAGAACAAAAAAGAAACATATAGGAAGAAACAAAAATTAAAGGTATTGCCAAACCAGACCTGTGGAATTGGTAATGAGTTTATAACTAAGTTTTTATGTTTTGCATGCTGAACATTTACATTCATTTCCATTCCAAAAAGCCATTTGATATTTAAATTGACCGAAGTTCATCCCAAATAAATGTATTTAGGGGGATCCAAACTTCGTGTGACTGCATGTAGGATTTGTTTTACATGTACTTATTTCTGATACCTTTATATTGAATACTGATACCTATTTATTGAAAACCGAAAATGCTTAGGTTACACTCTTTTACTTTTTTCTCTTAAAAATGTATTCAAGTAATCAGAGATATTAATCTTATAAATGCCTAATTATTTTATGATTCCAAGCTTTGGTTTGATGTTTCCAAATACAATCGATTAAGCGCTACTGTATACACTTCGACTGATCTGTGATTACAAAACAGCTTTAGATGGCTATCAAAGATCAACGAAAATATAACAATGCTCCTTCTTTAAAATAATACAGAAGGGTTGACTTTTGTTTTAAAGTTCAAGTAAAATGTGAAAGTTGTTACATGTATATTCAAATAAATGTTCTTTATTACCGGACCACAATGAGTCTGTCGCGCAATAATCCGAGTTCCGAGTCCGAGTCTTTATTCCATGCAATGCACAAACAAGATGTCTACTGTCAAACTTGTCAAAAACTAGCAGTGACAATAAATTGTGTGAGAAGAGACTGACAGTCCGTAGAGACATGTTTCACCAGCTGCAGTCAAGAAGTTATGGTATAGGGGATAAACAGAAATTATACACTGCAGCCAGAGGTGATGATTTTTTGCCATTTTGCAAAGTTTTTTGTGTGTGGTGAGCTAGGTATCACACCACTAAATACACACATATACAGTCTATGTAATGTTACCTTCTACCGTGTACATAACCATTTTCCGTTATAAATCAGAATCTTACAGTGTTACAAGAAAATCTATCGAATGATGCATAAATATAATACAAACACTCGAGTTAATATGACATAGAGGATAATTATTGTTGCCTTGGTGTATAAACGCACTTCTGTCCATAAGACACACTCCTGTCCATAACACTGGAAAGAGAGGTGTGACATAAACTAAATGAAGATAAAGTAATAGACTTGTTATAACTATACCCAGTCCAGTCCCTTGGGATAATGACGTGAGTTATAGGTGCCTAATATAAGCTGTTTGTGTGTGTTTGTTATAAAGTTAATAGATTTGTTAATAGCCTTGCATTCTATGCATTTCCAACTGCGAACCTATTTAATGAGGCCCAAATTCAGATATGTAGAGGTTATAATATTGGGCAAGTTTACCTTTATAAAAGACGATTTTGGCACATTTTGTGAGATATTTGCCCAAGGGCTTTTTAGGCTTTAGAACCAATTTGAACCAAGTGTGACAACTGCCCCATATAATTTGTAACCTTTTTATAAGCCTGTAGGGATGTTTTCGAGAACACCTATGCCAAGCAGTTGGCGACCACATGTTGTTCACTCTCTATAGTTGAAAAGTTTTTATCTGATCTTCACCAAACTTGCTGAACATTTTTTGTGTGCATAATATCTGGGCCAAGTTCATTAACCAGCCAAATTGCTTTAGGCTTTTTTGGGTTATGGCCCTTGAATAAAAAATTGGCAAAATTAGCCTTGTCCCCTCTCTAAGTCAAACAGTTTACATCTGATCTTCACCAAACTTGCCTAAAATATGTGTGGGCATAATGTCTAGACTAAGTTCGACAACCAGCTAAATCACCTCAGGCACTTTCCGGTTATTGCCAAGGTTGAATTATTCAAAATTTGCCAAAGTAACCTTGTCTGGCTTGAAAATGGGCTTAGTTATGAAATTAATTAATTTTTTAACATTTTAATAGTCAATCAAACATACCAATTTTAAATTGATTGTTAATCTTGATCTGTGGAAAGAAAACAGTCAAAAATTCACCTCTAGGTTGTTCAATTGTGTTTATAGGTAACTTGGATTTTATACAGCGACTAAAGCTAGAGAGAAGGCTTGAGGTTCACACAGGATGCGTGAGTAAAAAATTATGTTTGTGTCTTATTTAAACTAATATTTGTGGAACAAGTTCTTACAACTTAGATTAATCACTCTTGAGACTCATTTCAGATGAAATTAGTCTCAGAAGAGAGATAGAGGCACTGTGGAAATATCTGTGTCTTTCCTAAGGACACCACTGCTATAGCCCTTGGTGGGATCAAGCCTGACCTGTGTCTACAGAAATATGAATATCCTAGCAGTTTTGGGTATTGCACTGGTGTAAAAATATCTCAGCTAACAGTTCAGTTCGTTTATCATTTACTAATTACATCATAAAAAGATGCCATTATTCAAGGGGGTGTATTGAATCAATGAGAGTATAGGATAATTGTATCAAATTAATGTACACTAAAGATATCTGTATGTTTTGAATTTTGTCCTATATTTTGTTCTGTTGGCTTGGTTATGTTTCTAAAAGCTGTAGGACAGGCTGAGACTGTTTGTTTCCTGCAAGATAGAAGTTTTATCAGTCTGTACCTTAATTTTACAGGTTAACACAATATGTTGGAATGACAGTGGTACATGTTTTTTATCTGGCTCAGATGACCAACATCTGATGGTCACTAATCCATACACAGGAAAGGTAAGCACTTATAATATAGCTGTATGTTTAAATTGGACTTGTCTGGCTGTATGTTTAAATTGGACTTGTCTGGCTGTATGTTTAAAATGTCTTGTCTGGCTGTATGTTAAAAGTGAACTTTGTTCGGCTGTTTGCTTTAAAATGGCTTAAAATTTGTTTAAGTACAGTTTTATACTTGATTGTTGATATTACTTTCTGAGTATTCTGTTGGTTTATGTGGAGGGAGTCCCTATATAAGCAGTAAATGGTTCTGGCCAAATAAAGACACAGATTAACCCATTTAAAAGGACATCTCTGCTGTGAGCAGATAGATTTACTGGATTTTTACAATACATGTATTTAGCTAATTAAGAATTAATTAAGAGAAACATATCAGGAATTAAGTTTGATAACATAGATTTAAAGGGCACTGAATTTTTGTTAACTGTTATATAAGACCTTCATTCAAATAACATGTGATATAGAATAATATCTTATCAACATAAATTAGTTTTGTTAATGTTCGTCCTTTGCATTATCAAACACACTGGAGAGTTTGGATTATTCATGGGAAAAGTAGACTGTCTTTATGATAACACAAGCAGTACCAATTTCTTGATCAAAACAAAGCTTCAGTCATCAACATCTTTACATAAAGAGGTGCCGTAAAGTGCCATAGAGGGTTGTAAATATGTAATAGGTTGTTAGATAGGGATGTCCCATGTAAGAACCACCCTAGGCTTCATTTTGTTTCAGAAACATCAGAATATAAACTTAACCATTAATTTTCTGACAAATTTTCAATTGTAGGTGATTCACAATATTCGTTCAGGCCACAGACAGAATATCTTTAGTGCCAAATTCCTTCCGAGTTGTAACGATTCACAGACCATAAGCTGCTCGGGCGATGGTAAAATCTTCTATACAAAAATTGACCGGGATGATTCATATGGAAACTATAAGTTTGATTGCCACTTTGGGACAGCTTATGAGGTACATAAAGTTTCTTTGTTATATAAAGTAGACACTCTGGGGTCATGTAAGGTTGGTGTGTTTTTAGAGGATTGGTGGCATACTGTAAATTGGATAATTTTTGTGTGATTCTGCAATTTGTGAGCAGACAGACTTAATTGCTAATTTTCAATCTGTGAAAGGATCATTCTCTTATAGTAAATATATGTGAAATGAATCTTTCACAAGATTTTTAAGTTAGCGAAGTTGGAACTTTGAGAAAAATGGCAAAAATTAAATCATTGCTAATAATACCCAATAATATGCCCTTACTATGATGTTATAAATAATAATGTGTCAGTAATTGCTTACCCATATTAAAGGTTTTTTGTTAGAACTTGTTCTATAGACGAGATTGAAATAATTCTTTGAAAATGTGCTATGTATTTTATACATGTGTAAATCTTTGTTACCCATGATAGAACCAGCATCAAGGCAGAAAAATCTATTTCCTATGTCAATCTAAGGTGTTTGTTACTTGTGAACAGTGAGATCAGTTCTGATAGAGACAGCGGATAATGATGGTTGAATATGGTAAACACAATGTTATTGAAAATTAGCATTATACTACAAAACATTTAATAAAAAGTCGAAAACACTGTAGAGGCCACAATCTTGAAAATAAGTTAGAATGTTTGCTCTAGTCAAGATAATATGGGATCAAAAGTTAAGTCACAAGGTACATTGGTCTTGACCCTTTGACCTTTTTGAGCAGTGATACTCAGGTGAGTGATATAGGACCATTTTGGCCCTCTCGTTCAGTATGGTATGGTGTTTATCAGTGACACACTATTATCTCTGCCGTGCACAACCAAATTTGTTACTCTTCTTTCTAAATGTACTTTCAGGTGATTGTGATACCAAATGAGGCATCAACATTTCTGTCATGTGGTGAAGATGGTACTGTTAGATTTTTTGATCTGAGAGCCAAGACATCATGTAACAAACAATCATGCAAGGATGTTAGTCTTTTACCAATTTGTTACAAACTCAAAGTAGAGCTCTATAATGTAAAAAAAAATCTCAATTGTTTGAAAAGAACAATTTTCAATGACTCAGCTGTAGAAGAAATACTTGATTTTGACAGCTAAGTGCTGTTTCTTTTTTTTTGAATTTCAGATTTTTTGCAGTTTTTGAAATATTGTCTCTTTCCCTTTCTTCTACTTTTAATGAATCATCATATTTAATTCTTAGTTTGAATGCTTTAGGTTTTGTTGTTTTTTTCCAACGAAAAAGCATCAATGTAAGCTGCCATTCTCATTCAACATCAAAATGTCCTGTGACATTCTTCCTTTTTAAACGAATTAATAATAAGCATACACTACTACAAGCTAGAGTGTGTTATACCACCTCATTGGCTGATACAATGGTGATGACTGATAACAGTGATGAAGTAACACCAAAGTTGTAGAAGCAGAATATAAAACACAGACCCCTCATTCATCACTAAATATTGTAAATATTGTGATATTCGCCAAGATTTCATTTTCACTTTTGTGGCAAATTTCCCACTTGGCTAGTTAAAAAATCTCGCATAAGATTCATTTCACAAAAATTTACTATTAGATGATTAGTCTGCCTACTACTCGTGAGATTTCCAGAAGGCAAAATTACCCACTTTACAGGAACTTAACAATTTCATTTGAATTTTTCTTGTGTGAATTGTTACAGGATGTGCTGATAAGCTGTAGAAGTGCCCTGACAGCTATATCTGCCAACCCAGTGTCACCATGGCAACTGGGGATTGGTTGCTCAGATAGCTCTGTAAGAATCTATGATAGAAGAATGCTGGGGACAAGAGCTACAGGTATCTGTTGGATTTAATTTGGTAATATTTGTGAAGAGTTATTTCCCCTGATTTACAAAACATCACTATGTTTTACTTGGTCATGGTCCTTGAACAGTCTTAACCCAAGTTTTGACAGAATGTATATGATTGTAGGATCTCAATAAAGTTCTGTAATTCAGTATGTCAGACTAATAAGAGTTATTCCCCATGACTGAACAAAAATAATTCTGATCTTCATTAAAACTCTTGATGCCACATTTCTATAGCATGCATAACCAAGTTGAAAATAATTTGTATGGTTATAAGTTCTCAGACATGTCAGAAAACAGTTACTAAACCCTTGTCAAATGTTCAGACATGCTGATTATTTGATATTACGTGTGATTATTTAATCTAGAACTAAAATTGTTTTGATAATAATTACAACCCATTTCAAAGTACACTCTAATTAGAGTGAGACTGTCTTAATGGTAATCCTTTAGTCTTAATCTTTCTACATTTGAAATAAAACTTCAAAGCACCAATATGAGTTGAGAATTTTTTAACCATTTCGCCGGTCATCTTGTTTCTGTGTTATAGGTAACTACACCGGAAAGGGTATCACTGGTCTGATGTGTTCCTTCACTCCTCCCAGCCTTGAGCGCGAGTCGTACAGAGTTACCTCCCTTAATTTCAGCCCAGATGGAAAGGATGTTCTTGTTAGCTACTCATCAGAATTTATCTACTTGTTTGGAACTGATGTAAGAAAACAAAATGGAATATTAACATTACCTTGTTATTGTTAGAAGTCTGATATTAGCTCTTGCCATTCTGGCGGCTAGTGATTCTGCTATTGTGACCAGTCGGATCATGATCAACCGGCACATCCATGCAGTCTGATCATGATCTCCAGACCTCTGTTCATTAATCAGTCAAGCATCCCTTAGAACATTTAACAATACTAATTTAGAAATTAAGTAGGGTAAGGTGTAATTCAGCAATCAGATATTGCTATCCCGTGTACAATGTATTGGTCGTACATGCATACAGATCTGCACCACTTGGCAACTTTTTCATGGTTATAATTTCTTGTTAAAATGTTTATATGCTTCTTTGTATTTGCGTTCAAACATTAGTTATTTTTTAATTGACTGTTAAAGTTTACAAGTTCAACATTATTACTTTTTCTTAAATGGTATGTGGGGTGCTTTTATTATCTGTAGGACAAGGAAGAATGCAAGCAACTAAAGAAAGAAATTCCAGCCCCACAGGTATTTTTCCTATTCTGTTTTATTAAGTAAATGTTTACCAAAATGAGCACTATCTGATTTTTAAATCTGTTATTTCATGCATTTATACATGCACAGGTTTGGTCAGAAACAGGCAGAATCATTCCTTAAAATATAAAGTCAAATGAAACAAGAATTGTTTTCCTAGAAGTTTTTCAAGTCAGTTTAGAAAATATGTCAGTACCAGATGCTGAGCAAAATATAGAACCGTATCTATTAGGTGAACAAAAATGAAATCGGGCTAGTGTAAACCTGATGAAAATTTCGCAATTTGTGAGCAGGCAGACTAACTGCGAATTTTAGGTTGGCAGAAAGAAAATTGTCTAATAGTAAATCTATGTGAAATGATCTGTCGTGAGATTTATGAATAAGTGAAGTGGGAAATTCACTAAGATAGTAAAAATTAAATCATTGCAGAATTTACCCAATTTACATATGCTTTATCATTTTATTTCATGCCTGGTATTACTTGTTACACTTGAAATTTTGCATTTATAATAACTGTTTAAAAATGTTTGCTGAAGTTCCATTACTGTATTTGAATTTTTCTTGAGTTATTGCCATTTGGCACTTAAGGAATGGTCAATAGCAAGGGTATGTTATTAGGCTTAATGGATCACCCTCATTGGTAGCTTTAATTAATTTCTGTCTCATTCTGTTATGTATTGTCAACATTTAACGCTTTCGAAAATAGTGAATATTTGATGTTACAGGTAGAGGTTGAAGCAAAAGCCATTGAATGCACTGAGACAATCCCTGAGACACCTAAACCTAAGCCTATGTGTCCCAGGCCCGTTACAGAAACACCAGAGCCAACCCCTGGAACATCTGCATCTAGCCCTGATGATGATAGTTCATCTAAAGCGCCACCTGTTAAACGCCTTCGTCTCCGCGGTGATTGGTCAGATACAGGGCCTAGGGCACGGCCTGAGAGGGAGCGCCAGCCAACAAGTAGTGGAGCTACTAATGAAAATGAAAGTGGTGCAACGGGTAATGCATACTCTTTTCATGATTTCTTTCTTTATACTATTCCAATGAGCAATTTTGAAATGCTGTGGCAAGGTGTTGGTCTGTCTTGCCCTTAGTTGCCATTCCCAGTAACATATCTTCATCTCTGCAACTGCCTCTAAGAGTTTTTAACCAGGTTTTCAATGAAAATCCTGGTTATTACATAGAAGTATTTGATCGGACGGGTTGGTGGCATCAAACAAGTGGTTTCTGGTCAATAATTTTAGTTAAGAATGAAGTAATGCCATGATGAAACTTGGTATGTAAGTAGCTTATATGGCGATGTAAATTGGGGTAAGGGGTCCCTGGGTTCAAGATCACTGTTAATCAAAAATAGAAAAAACACTTGCGGCCTATAACTGGTTAAGAATGAGATATTGCCGTGAAAATCTGTTTGTAGGTAGCTTATATGGAAATATAGCTTGGGATTGCATTTGAGGTCCCAGGGTCAAGGTCGCTGTTTTTTAGTAAAAATAGAAATATGGTTCCCGGCCAATAACTTGTGTTTGGAATGAGGTATTGCCATGAAAATTGGATTTAAAGTAGCTTGAATGGAAATGTAGCTTGGGATTGCATTTGGGGTCCCTGGGTCAAGGTCAAGGTAGCTGTTACTAAAACATAAAAAAAACTTGAAATAGAAAAACGGTTTTTCGGCCGATAACTTGTTGCTGGAATGAAGTATTACCATGAAACTTAGTATGTAGGTAGCTTATATTGAGATGTAGCTTTTGGCTGCTTTTAGGGTCCATAGGGTCAAGTTCGCTGTTACTAAAAATAGAAAACAGTTTCCAGCCAAAAGTTTGCTTGTCTAAACACGTGTTTAAATGTTATTAGCACACCAGGTATTGGCTGGAGGATCCTTAAATAAACCTACTTTCTTATGAAAAAATCTGTCAAAAGTGATTGGCTGAACAATCCTTAAAATGAACCTACTACTCTATGAGAAGTTTCTGTCAAAAATGAGTTGCCTTAACAATCCTTAAAATGAACCTGCTACCCTAGAAGTTTTTGTCAAAAATGAAAAAAACTTAGGTTGGTTATATGTTGAAAGTTGGTTTTGTGGCATTGCTGCATTTCTTGTAAATAATTATGTCTCTTTTAAAAATTAAGTTAACTTTGAGACCAGTTCAATGGAAACTTTGTGGGGGGGTTGGAATAAAACAAATTGTGGATAACTTAGGACAAAAGTCTGATCAGAATACCTTCTTGAATTAATTATGATGTCTTTATTCATTCAGGCCCTGGTGGGTCAAGAACAGCCATTATGAACCGTATGTCAGACTTACTCACTCGTTGGCTGTATGGCAACATGAGACAGGGATCAGATCAAAGTCAGCAGGAAGGAGAGGCTAATCAAGGCTCTGGAGGCACTGAACCAAACCAGTCTGCAACTAATAATACTGAAGCAGAGACACAGTCTGCAGAAAATTTACCAAGCCAGTCTACTGACTCCCAGACTGTGTCTGAAGAAAATACTCATTGTGTTGGAGAATCTCCAGCCCAGTCTGAGAATATAGCACAAAAACAAACTGCAGAAAATTCTGATAACAAAATTTCAGAATGTTTAGAAACTGAACAGCTTAACAAAAATCCCTCAGTAAACCATTTGGAGGTAGATTCTGATGTAAAGGCTGATTCTACTGCTTCAAAAGGAGGATATACACAACAAAATGAGCCAAACGGAAATTATCTAAATTTAAAGTCAGAACAAGATTCTTCTGATTCAAAATCGGATGAATCCCAGTCCTCATTTGTCCACAAGATAGAAGCAATGAATGTAGATGACAATGATTTAGGGTTGCAAGATGGAACTGATACAGAAAATGGTAAATTACAAAGTAGAAATGATACTAGAAGTGAAGTGTGTATGGAAACAGACAGTGAGTTAACTGATAAAGCACAAGCATTGGAAAATGAAAATAGAGAGGACTTTGAATTTTATAACCCATTAGAACCAACCACCTACCCTGTACCCTTTGCAAAAAGTAAAGAAAATGATATAGACTTTAAAGATGACTCAATTAAAATGAAGGAATTGGTGATTCCAAAATTTTCTCCATTGTCTCAAAACAATGAGGATGAAAGTAAAACTGATGGTCAATCGATGAACCTGTCAGAACAAACACAACAAAGTAGTCAAAGTGAAACTAAAGATTTGACTGTATCATCAGAACAAAATGAAATGTTGACTAATGATTCCAGTGGTCAGACTGATGAAGAGCCACCATACATGGTAGAACCAGGTGTGTATCGGGAAACTGTGTCAGCTGCGGTAAACACCCTCATATCACAGAATGTGAAACCAGTGGTAAGTCTACATTATTCTGCAGAAGGCACCTCTGCCAGCACAATTAAAGTTGGTTTCACACAATTTCAGAGTCTTGAGGAAGAGATTGAAGAACAAAATCCACAAGTGGTAGTGCAAGGATCTGATAGGGATGTTGAACATGTAAATGGTTCAAACATTGAAAATGTCAGTAAAGGTGATGAGACTCCTGCTAGTAATTGTACTGATGACAATGTAGAAAGTGCTAATGTTGATAGTATTTCAAACAGGAGTTTTGATATATCCAAAAAAGAAGCTGAACATGGATTAGAAAAAGGTATATCTCAGTCAGTCAAAACTGATGATAAAAGTGATTCTGGAAACGTGATGATTTCTCAGATTGGTGTTACTGTTAATTCAGGATTAAAAAATGAACAAGGGGCGTGTGCAATGGATATTGAAGACTGTGATAATAAAAGTGCATTTAGGCCATTTTCTGTGAAAACAGCTGACAATGAGCAGTGCTTAGTTATGGATGAAGATTATAAACAAAATCAGCAGACTGATAATACAGATGAAGGTGTGACTTTGGAAGTGCCATGTGGTAATTTCAATTTTGATGATTTAGCAGAAGGTAAAAAGGCCAGTAGATCTGAAGATAGTGCAAATGTAAGTGACTCTACTAATGGTAATATTGAGGGCATTGAAAAATCTGAACCAGGTTGTTCAAGGCAGGCAGAAGCAGTCGGTGCAGCTTCAGCAGACAGCACTGTGAAAACTGATGAAACTGATAGAAAATTGGAACATGGTGAGTCTATAAATGATCTTAGTATCTTTTTTGTTCTTTCATTAGAATGATGCATTTCAAGGAGTTGGATAAGTATTTTTATATTTTTCTAAAATATACTTCTCGATTTTTAGCTCACATGGCACAAAGTGCCAGAGTGAGCTATAAGGATCGCATTCCGTCCGTCGTACGTTGTACGTCCGTCCGTCCACCATTTCCTTCAAACAACATCTCCTCTGAAACCACTGGGCCAAAGTTGATGACACTTTGCAGGGATGTTCCTTGCATGAAGCTCTATCAAAGTTGTTCAAAGAATTCCATTCCATGCAGAA
>JAUMHA010409190.1:0-10834 GCA_032359765.1 Saxidomus gigantea | reverse complement strand
ACATAACATAACATAACATAACATAACATAACATAACATAACATAACATATTTTGATAATAGGATATGGGATTATGCTTCAGCTTTGTCATCATTTGTCAACTTTTCATCATCAAAATTGGATTGTATTTAATCACTACATGTATCAATACCTGAATATGAGATTTCTGTATTACACGTGCTATTGTTGAACGTCATACGGGAATAATCGGTACAAACATCCCAGATTTCATCACCATTGCCACAGTAGTCAGTACCGGAGGCTATATCTGTTACTTTATAGGAGTATTCGCCAAAAAATGTCGACGGGCATTCTTGCTTTGCGTCGACCTCGTTCCCTTAAATTATAGAAGTAGCCTTTTTATTGTTATGAAAAATCAGCAAGTTCACAGTAGCCTACTATGGCGATTTTTCTACGATTTGGGGAGGAAATTTTAACAAGCAGTTGAAATGATATTCTGTGTTTTCTTAAAACAGCTTTTTGATAATATATATGAAAGAAAATAAGAAACTTAGAGACTGCATCTCGCATTTATTGGACTGATGAAATAGTTATCACCGCTGAAATATGTTATGCTTCATAGCTTGATAACCTGTTATACTTTAGATATGTCGTCTTAATTCCGTTAAAGTTAGGTCAAGTTACAGTGTCAAACCAGGAAAATACTATTTGCAAAATATAGGACAGACACTTAACGAAATTTACAAAGATCAGCTATAGTTTACCTTTTTTAACCAGCACATGATATTCGCCCGTTTCTGGATATAAACTGGTATGTGCAGGATTTGTGTTGTTCAGACATAAATCTCGTACAGCGTCAGATACAGTAGATGCTGCATCCCGGGTTGTTATTCTTTCTTCTTCGTAGCGTCCCTCTTCGGCTAAAATGAAAGTAAATGTGCTTATTTACATATATATGTAGCTACTAATTTTCATAAATATCGCTTGTGTCTACCAGAAGAGAATTACGACGTTGGTAGAGATTAAGGCCAAATAATCGTCGGAAGAGAAAATATCATTGGTTAAATAAAACACGTGATTTCAAATACCGGTATTCAACAAATATAATCCATTTACGGGTCGTACCGATTATAGCCTCTTTAGAGGATGGTGGACCTAATAAGCACAATTACAAACTAGAATCCATCAATAATTAAAGCCCATAACTTTTATTGTACTATAACTTTAAGATAATATGTAAGCAAAATTATTAGGAAGTATTTAGTTATTCTACCCCAGAAAAGCTTTAGATAAAATGGTTGTCAATGATTATTAACTTTTAATATTATTATCTTTTAGTTTATTGAACATCTTATTCAATTAGCCCTAAGGATAACAGCAAATAATACTAGAGTTGGATTTTAACGTCATTCAGTAATACATGCCCTTGCCCAGTACACAGAGGCACTTCAGGGATATAAAGCTCTAGCAATGATATGCTTTCGTGAATCATTAAGAAATACTAGACAGCAACCGCATTAAGAGATACTATAAAATTCGTTTATATCATGGAGAAATAAATACATGCACAAGATGATTAAATGATAAACGAATATATACTACCCCAAAGTAAGTAGTAGTAGTTCAAGTATGGAGACACTTCTGTAAGCTCCATGCAAAGGTAAGGCGTAAATGTTCCGGAAAACGTTATATTTTCCTTGCATCTGAAAATATTGATACATATATCATTGAAGTTTAACAAATATGTGTTCTGAGAAATACATGTAACAATGACAACAGCAATTGATTGAAAATGTTTAATATTTAAGTATTTACTATTAGGATATATTCAAAAGTGAAACACGGATAAAACATGGAATTTAAAGTGAAACACGGATAAAACAAAACAAGGAAAGTGAAACACTGATAAAACAAGGGAAGTGAAACACAGATAAAACAAGGAAAGTTAAACACGGATAAAACACGGAAAGGTGAAACACGGATAAAAAATGGAACAGTGAAACACGGACAACAGGAGGGTGAGAGAACAGGTGAATTAAAG
Source organism: Saxidomus gigantea (assembly GCA_032359765.1). NCBI lineage: Eukaryota > Metazoa > Mollusca > Bivalvia > Venerida > Veneridae > Saxidomus > Saxidomus gigantea. The sequence goes on along the minus strand of JAUMHA010409190.1, from coordinate 8,832 downwards.
ATAGGCTAACAGAAGGACAAGAAAGACTGACAGATATAATAACTGTATTAAGACACACAAAGATAAAATACTGCTATAAGATAAAATTCAACATGATTCAGTTTAAATGTATAGGTCCTTACGATTTGATTTCGGTATCCCTGGGATGGGACGTGTTCTGTATCGTGCACTATCCCCCCAAAAACTAAAATAACTTAAATCCTCTGGGGGTGTTGTTTATATGGATTATCCAGTACCAACGATAAAACTCTAAAATACATACATACCTCAAGATCAAATACAACTTTGATCCAACTGTCCCGGTATAATAACATTCCCACTCCTGAAAGATGGTTTGTGTAAGATCCGGGTTCTTAAAATCCCAGCCGGTCATATTTTCTGTGTCGAAGACCAACTCGCCTTTGTCACTGTCAACCCACACCGAATTTTGAAATTGAGTTGGAAGGGTACATGGTGATTGCGAAAGTGTTTCTGAAATAATTAATTTACAAGAATAACTACATGTACAAAAACACAGCCAAGAAAAAGCATCAAACGATCTGCAGATGAAAATAAACTATTGTAACTAGAAATAATGTTACATGTTTTGGTCTAACGTGGTTTAGTCTGCCTGTGTATGTAGAAGGTTCGTAGAATTAGTTTTGGGAACAGCATATTTTCTGTCATCTCTTTCGCATAATGATCATAACAGATTTGACATGAATGCAAGTTGAGTCAACCGAAACGTCTCTTCCCAATATATTTATTTCAAATCCATGTTTAAAATGTTTAGTAATGGAACCAACAAGTCTAAACAATTTGAAGATGTTTTACCCGTTTTTTGACATACTATTACTACTAATACATATATTGGTAAGATAAACACAAGACTTCGTTCTTTTTATCTCGTTCTGTCTTAGCCTTTTGATCACATGAATTGTTCTAAAACTTAATTATAAACATTTCATTTACTTACCTTGAGATAGATAAGCGATTGTTATCCATAGATAAAACCGAAACAACATAGTAAACCGTTGCCTCAGCAGTGTGATAGTTTCATGTTTTAAAACTGGTATCGAATATATAATCATGTATTTTTATGAAATCATATTTTCATTCTGGCTATTGTATGTTCAAGTTCATATACGTGACACAAAGAAATTACAATGAAGCATGTAAAGAACGTAACGATTGCCATTGTTTAAAATTTAAAAAAGAAATTGATTTTCTGGCTGAAAGGGTTTTGTTAAGATACAGCTATTGTGATTTTTGTAAAATTAACCCGAGCGTTCAAACAGTACAGAGTGATTTCATTAAATTGAAATTATCTGATTTGAAATGTGTGGTTTAAGTACTAAATAGCGTTTTACTGTTAGTTTTTCTATTAAACTGTTGTTATTTATTTACTGTAACAGCGATTTCTTGAATTGCTTCTAGTCAAACAGGCATAAACTAGCATCATGGAGTCGATTAAAAGTATAAACATATCTACCAGCGTTACAAAGACAGACACCGTACTCAGCAGGAGGTTATAGCAGCCGGCCCCTTGCCGTTCTTATACAGTCGATCGACTTTGACGTATACGTATTGAGTTCTGATCTGAACATAATTAGCATAGGTAGTATACGACCTTAATTTACAAGTTGTGTAAAATAAGTTAGTCTGGTGTTACGTGCCCTTACCCATCACGGTACGGGCGTTCTGTACAGCATGCCAGAGACTGACGATGGATTATGCTTGTACATGTACTATATAGTTGATAGATCGAACGGTTAAGCATTCCTTCTATAATGTTGAGTTAAAACAATCGAAAATGAAATGAAATGTTTTATAATCTTTTGTTTCCATTTTCGTAAATAAAGATTTAAGCTTTAGCAATATATGAAAAGACCTCCCTGTATTTTCTACATATATTCTTCAAAAACATCGACTCATTTAATGTCTATCATTTGCATCGTTAATCATACAAATAACCCTTTTTGTGTTATTTCTTTTACCCCCACCTTTGCCCCAAATACGATTGTATTATGTTAATTAGTGATAGAGAGTTATTGAGGTAAATAAAAACATTTTTATTCCCTTTGAACAAGCTGAAGATGGGAATATTCCCTCTGAACATGCTAAAGATGGGAATATTCCCTCTCAGCATAACAAAGTGAAAGGCGGGTCTAGGTACATGTATGAAAATACAAATAGAAAAAAAACCAAACACAAATGTGATAATAAAGAACATGAATGTCAACGGACATTCACGTATGCACTCCAGAAAAACACAAAGACATTATATAACTACACAATCAGGGCAGAAAAGTATTATTTTACATGCAACCAAGCCATGTTTTGAAGCTCTGTCATAAACTTGACGTATGTACCAGGGAGGTGCTCATTCTCATGTTTGTATCTAAGATAGATAGCGGCACCTATCGGATGTTTCAATCATGTAGCCGACTCAAACGAATATCAAATATATAAACTTTAGGGGGATCTTGAAAAGTTGACAGCCATAGCCGGGGCTTGAACACCCGGCCCTTTGATTACAATTCACAACTGTAAAAGAGAGATGAAGTCGCCTATCTATAAAAGTAAAACAGACAACATTAGCTATATAGAAGGTATTTTATCACGCCCTACCGGAAATACAGAGGCCCGGCGTACGGATACGACAGTGGTGATCATTATTACATCCTGAAGAAAAGATGATGATGCTCCAATGAGCAATTTATTCTTAAAAACAGGATATATATATTAGTTAATAGCATCCATTGACGTCTTTTGTCACTTTGAATTACGGTATATGCCTGATAACACTTTCATCTGTAAAATGACACATTTTGTGATGAACAGTGCACAGTACAGCAGTACATAGTATAGTATAGAAAGTCACTGGTCTATTCGAGCAATATGTCTATATTATTATGTATCACTATTCACTGGAGACACAGGAAGTGACATTTCAGACACCGGTGACACAAGCATGTCATTTGTACAACTTCCGGTATCCGTGTACGACTCAAATACATTGGATGATGACCTGTCAGCCGTGGTCAGACCATTTTCAAACAGAGGTGTTGCAGTTATATCTGTGATGCTGACACGCCTGGTATTACTCTTGTCAGAATAGTTCACGACAGGCAAGGACACTGTCTTCTCAGACATCAAGGATAAACTTCCGGAACTGCGCCTTTCGCACCAATCTCGTTTCACGTTTTTCATTCGTGATGAATATCGCAGAGCAAAGTTAACATTTTCGTCCATAATTATCCCATCAAACACGTTGACTGTCTTTGAAATCTCGTTTTGTTTGGCCGCACTTGAGACATAACTTGATTTTTCGGTTGCTGGTGCAGCAGTAGTTGTTGAAGTATTTGATGGCATTAATGCAGGCGTCGGGCTTGCCTCCCATATTGGAACGTTTACTGAGGACATTTTGTTTACACAATTTATAGGTTGAATATTTGGAAAAGAGTTTCGCCTCTTGTCGCTGCCGACAAAAGATGGTTTTCTCGGAACAGTCATGGTAAAATCGTTCGTTTCAGCGTGCGGGAATACAAAAACATCTTTCTCTGGATTTCTTTCCACTATGATGGTTGTCTCCCTTGGAGCGTTCGAAAGTGTCCGAGGAATAACTCCATATCCAGCTGTTTTATGTGGCAATGTTTCAATATTTAGATTAGCTGAAAAATGAACAAAAGAAACATTGTCAGATATAGCCATATCACGAAGTTTTAGGGACAATTTTTCCCGAGCAGTTTAAGTGCATACGGTCACAATCTATTTGAAGCTGATCAAATTATAACTCAACTTTCTGAATTGAATTGTTAAATTTAAGATGAGGAAACATTTATGTAACTAGGTCTGTTTCTTTAGCGTTAACGTGAGGAAAGGAAAACGAACAACTAGCTGAACATTGACGAAATCTGTAGTAAAACAAAGGCCAAAATATGAAACTTACGTGTTTTTGGCCGCGGCGGTTTATCTTTACAACAAAACCTTTTTACTAAAATCGCTATCAGAATGAACAACAAAATGGCAGCAACACACCCAGCTACAATTGCTACATACATAGCAGTTTTATCATTTCTTGATGGTTTTTGCGTAGTAGCATCAACAGTTGTGGTCGGTGCGGGTGTCGTGGTGGAGGTAGTCGTTGTGGATGACGTAGTTGTAGGAGCTGCTGATGTTTTTGTTGTTGTCGTCGTAGGGGAAGTGGTCGTTGTTGAAGTTGTTGTTGTAGAACTTGTGGTTGTAGAAGGCGTTGTTGTGCTTGTTGATGTGCTTGTTGTTGTGCTTGTTGTTGTGCTAGTTGTGGTAGTAGTTGTTGTTGTAGTTGTTGAAGGCGTCGTAGAGGTTGTGGTAGTTGATCCTAAACAGGAATAACACGTAAAATGCACTACATCAACTTAAACATTCTCAAGTCCTCAAAACATACAATCATGTAATTTTCTGATTATCCAATTGGAAAATGGTCATATTTCAAGGTTATGAATATGTCTACAAGTTTCAAACATAAAGGTATCTCTTTGAAATTTAAAACATTTATTTCTACGATACAGACCTTTACATATACATATACAGTAACCCAAAGTTATAAACCAAAAACTCTTCGATTTTAATTTGGAAAAATTTGGAATTCCAAAAATTCGCTGGAACGTGTTGAATACGTCTAAATGATAACGTATAGAGAATAATGTATGTTCATTAATTAAATGTTAGAAACTTTTCTAATACTTCACATATAGCAATAATTGTATCATATACAAGATACTTGAAAAAAGTGTACAAAGAACCGAACAGATAGTTGAGCTATACTTACCACATATTGCTGAAAAGAGAAAAAACCCAAGAAAGTTTGATATGATATGATATTATAATTTAATTTATTGATTTAACAATATCAGAGAAATATAAATACATTAATGTCCGCCTTCGAGTGGTTAGCTCCGCTGACTTGAAATCACTGTAACCTCTCGTAGAATTAGGGTCATGGTTTCGAGGCCTACTACCGACCATGCCTCTTTAAGTGGAGGATAGGAGTCTAGCACCGGTTCCCAGGAACGTTTGTAAGGTACACTGTCCCCTTGTTAAAATGACCAAAATACGTTTGGAACGGGCGATAAACTCCTACAACAACAACAACAACAACAAATACATTAATGCCAATCATTACCGATACTTGCCGAAATTTCATTTGCAAGAATAAGAGAAGTGCTGAAGACAAAATGATAAGATATGTTCATACTTGTATCAGTTAAGACCATCTTCAGTCCGGTTGTGGAACCATCGCTTGACGTTGGGATTGCAAATGGCGTCTGTGACTTTGAACAACTTCCTGGGTGTTGTGAAACAAACAAAGTACCGTTTCCCGCCAAATATGAACTCTGCATTAGGTAAAGATACACATTTAATATAGTTCTTACATGCATATAATAATTATATCAATCACAAGCACTTTTGTGATAATCCCCTTTCAGTATAAGCATCCCAGTGTACATGTAGATGTTATGTTTGTTAAAAATGTTAAAATGTAGATCCGAAACATTGATCATTTGGTGAAAATCTAAACAACAAAACGTTCGTAAAGCGACTGTAAGTTGATTGCATATGTTTCTATTGGATGAGCATTTATTAGGCCATGCTAAAATATGATTTATTTGATGCCTTTCTTACATAAAGTAATTGTTATAAACAGCATTACCAGAATTATGTAACAAAAGAACTCACAAAACATGTAAACCTCTCCGTGCTAGTGATTTCTTTTGTCATTACTGTTAAAAGATGGTAATCCGCATTGGTCATGTCAAACACACAATTGACGATTCCTTGCTCTGAAGTCAGAAAAACATCCAATATTTCTGGTTGATGCTTTCATTAAGGATAATTTAATGATTGTTTTAAATATTTTTATTATAGATTCAAGAAGACAAAGACTGAGAAATTATAAGAGTACATTTATCTTTAGCCTTGTATACAGCTAGAAGTATTGGTTTATACTTTCTTTCAATATTAATCCATTTGTATATGAAAATATATCATATGATGGAAAATTTCTTTCTGTAAATAGAAACACTGAAAACTAATAACCTTGGTTTGTTGATGTATTTATTTAAAAGCCACCTCCCCCCCGCCCCCCCACCCCCAGAAATTTATGCCTAAATTTCTGTTTTTGTAGCATTGTACACTAATGTATGTAGTATGTACGCAGTTAACCAAGCTCCATTACAATAACTTGAATATCTACATAAAATACCCGAATGTGCTAGCACTGTGCTACAGAGAGAATAGCTGAACACCATTGTGTCGGTACTTGTGCACACATCCCAGGAAGTATCTCCTCCGTCACAATACGTTGAGGTAGAATCTGTTACTGTGTACTTATGGTTTCCAATATAATCATTTGGACAAGTACGGATAGCACTTTCTGTGTTGTCTGAAAATGATTTTTGAAGCTCGGCTTATTTTATGTAAATAATATGTTTAACCAAGGCTGAAGGAAACATTTTGGTGTTCGAAACTGTATATATATTTGCAAAAACTTATTTCTGGTCACTCCTTCATAAAGAGCCCAAGTCACATTTAGTCAACAATATAATTGAACAGGTTGATCGGTTATTAGAAAAAAGTGTAATTGCTTCTACACAGCAAGACTGAAGCAGATATCAATCACATGAAAAGTAAAACAAAACATAATGAATTGAATAGTAAAACATATTATTTTCCTCTTTTTCAGTCATAGCAAATATTTCTATTTAAACCATTAATTGATCAACATTGTCTAGTGGGCCACATCGGCACTTTTAACCTTACGGACTATAATGGTAAATGCCGAGGAGACCGGGTGAATCACGCCTCAATTACTGTGTCGAACTATTACTATAACCCTTACCTTGTTAGATTTGTAAACTGAACTTGTCCATTCTTTCAATTTGGACTGTAAGTATTTACTGAAAAATTATTAGCTAAACAGCAAACTGTGGCAATCATGAGCAGACTGCACTGATATACAGGTTGATCATGATCTGCACTTGTTGCTAAGGCATACTTTTTACTGTCAGAGTCAAAATTAACATCACACTACAGGTTAAAAAATCATCGTACCGTTTCTTATCATTACGTGATATTCGTTTGTTGTTGTCGCACGTGCGCTCGTTGCGCGTATACATGTAATGTCTTCTGTTGGAGGGTCTGTTGAAACCGTGGACTGTTCCAATACAAGCAACCGGCTGTTTCCTAGTCTTACCTCTTCTCCTGGAATATTAAGTAATATATCTTCACAAGTGAAGGAAATTGTTGATACAATTCATTCAGTACATTTATTCTCAAGACATTTGCAAAAGAAAAATAAAAAAAATTAGTTTATGTTTTAATATAACTCCTTAATTCACGTAAGTACCACCGTTCTTTGTACACTATATGTAAATGTTGTTTCAAAAGTGTTGATTTCTACTATTGTTTTAACAAAAGATCAGCACCATTTTCAATGACATTGGTATGACACAGACGGAACAGATCTTTTAACCCCTCGTATAACAGACGCCCAAAGTCGATGGTATTAAGACATTATTCCCCATTCTCGTTTATGAATTCAAAGTGTTTACACTCTAGTTTTTACAACCTTTGGTCTGTCACATGCAATACAGGGAAGTGGTGGTGTAGAGAGTAAGGTAGTTGTCTGTCGCTCATCCCGTGTGAGTTCGAAGCCCACTGGTGTTACGACCGAACCTCCTCATATGACACTAGTACTGTATTTTCCAGGAAGTGGAGTCGAGAGTGACTCGATAAGCTTCAAGCTTTCTTCACAATCGAGCTTAAATAAACTAGTATAAACTATACTAATACCTGTGATCTATAATCATTTCAGACTCGAGAAAGTTGCTTTATTAAGAATTTGCCCATGTGAGTGATCTTACCTGACATTTGATAATAGTAATACGCATTTTCCGAGAATACTGTCATCTTCAAACACGCAAATGTAACGAAGACAATGTCGAAAATCGTAAATGTTGTTGTTGCCCTAAAAAAGATCCCGAGCAAGAATTTCCATAATCTATTATTACTATTTTTTTTATTCTAATTTGATAGCAAAACTGCTTGCAAAATATGACTTGGTTTAATTTATCAAAACTAAATTGCAGGTACAATGTAAATGAACTTCTTAAAGACGTGCGAAAATGTGATAGAAACTTTAGTGACATAATATGAATATGCACATTTTTTTCGACAACAGTTAATTTGTTCATCTTTCTCAAACTCTGAAAATATGATACATTATTTTATGCTAACTAATGAAATACCGATACACTGTGTTGATTGAGGGAAACATTGTCATATTTTATCAGTGATGATATAGATCACAAATCAGTCATAGTGTGGTTATATAGGATTGCTGGAACTGCAAGTATTTTTCAGTGATACATGCACATCATGAATCTGCTCTTGTGTATGTCCAGCTTCGCGCTCGTGAAAATATCAAAATTGTATCACTTTCGTTGTGATATATTCCATATCCACGCAAAAAATTAAATTTGACTTTTTTCATGTATAAACTGTCTATGTAGGAAATTATATGAAACTAAAAATTGATACAATCTACTTCAGTTATACCTTTCAATGGGGCTGGCTATACGTTTCATCCACGCCGGTATATATCAGGCGTATGTCGGTATGTCGAGTCCTATTTGCTGATAATGCGCAAGAATTCGTCTAGCTATATGAAACGAATAGACAGGCGTACGCCTGCGTACGTCGGTAAATGCCGGCGCAGATGAAACATTGTTTCAGGTAAATGCATACTATAATAATACAGCCAGAGCAGAGATATATGAAATGAGTATATTCGTTTTTTGCTTATAAACA
>JAUMHA010409179.1:0-10835 GCA_032359765.1 Saxidomus gigantea | reverse complement strand
CCATACTTAAATAACGCGCTCAATAAATCATAACTAATTTTAAAGAACACAATATATAAAACAATTGCCTCATCTTAGAACAAATAACTAAAATAAAGGCATTCTATAATAAATCGCTATCCACCCATTAATTGTACAACAACAACTTTACCGATATTTGAATGGTTTGCGGTACTGCAAAACCCTTTACACGCTTATTTTGCCGATAGCGATTGTAATGTATAGCTTAAACCTTACGATTAAGTAATAATACTTAAATAATTCTAAAATATTCTGTTATTTATGCTTTTCAAATTATTTAATTTCACAAAAGTTTTACGGAGTGCTGCATTTATGAGTATATGATCAACTTGTACATGTACTTTCTTTACTAAACAGATGTTTATAACTTACTTTTTGAACACTATCAGCACTATAATCACTGCAATGCTAATCAACATGAAAAGCGAAGCTCCCATGGCTGCTCCGACCGTTGTAGTAGTCGTGTCTTCATCTGAACCCCTCTGTGATAGTTCTATATATTGATATACAAATATGTAACTAAGGTAGAAATACGACAGTGCATACAGTAAAGTATGTCCGAATATAGACCACCTTGTGATTAGATATTAATTTTGATTATCAAGTTAATGTAAATCCGTACTAGAAGCGAAATTGGTTTAAAATTCCTCGTACATGTAACACAAAATTATACACATTCTACGATATGAAATTAACTTATCTTCAATTGTCAACTACCAATGATTTTATTTGAAAATCCTTATTTATTTCATATCTCACATGTAACAGTTAAAGCTCACCTTCAGTACAACTTGACCCTGAAAACCCGTTTTTACATCCATGGACACACTTTCCTGACGCTTTATCGCATGTATTATTGACACAGTTCTCGCTACACTTATTCTCACATGTATCACCTCGGAATCCATCTTTGCATCCGAGTATGCAATCTCCATTTACGTCATTGCAACTTTTTCCATCTCCAATATAAGTGACGCAGTTTACAGAACATGCCTTGTTACATTGCTTTCCAAAGAAATTATCAACGCATCCGTTTAAACAAAAACCTGTTCTCCAGTTGCAGGTATTGTTCAAACAACTGCTACTGCAATTGTTTTCACAATGTGAACCATATTTTGATAGAGTATTACACCCACTAAGACATGCTCCGTCATCTACAGCGCACATGATTAATCCATTTGTGGCATTGCAATTAGTGCTACAGTCCTTAGAGCAATCTTTTAGATATTTTCCATTTCTACACACAGAACATTTACCATTGTGTTGACGGCATTTTAGACAATTCCTATCGCAATTATTTTCACACATGTCGCCCCAGTATCCGTCTTTGCATCCTTTCTTGCAATTGCCGTTTACTGAATCGCATATCTCATCTAAGCAATGTACTGAGCAAGTTTTGCATTGTTTAGTAGTGTTGCGAGGGTAGTACCCGGACATACATTCCAGACACTCTCCACTTAACCTAGCAAAATCAACTGTACATTTTAAACAGTACTGGTCTTCGTCTTTACACAGTCTTGAACAGTCGTCCTTATGATACCCGTCAACACATCCGTCAGTGCACTTATTTTCTGATTCGCATTTATCATATTTACAGGTACTACTACACGAACAGCAAACTGAATTTGCAGCATAATATGAAGAATTTGAACAACTTTTGCATGCCTCTTCGGTGCATAACTCTTTGACACACTTACACTGTTTTGCCGTGTTATAGTGCCTATCTTTACATGTTATGCAACTTTCATATTCATCACAGTGGCAATCAACCGGACACCTGCATTGGGGGCCCTTATAGCCATATGTACATCCAGATCTACATACTCCGTTGTTAGTAAAACACTCGCCATATTTGCAGTTGTCAGGACAAGGAGTGGCGCATTGATCTCCCCAGAATCCTGCAATGCAACCGTATTTACAATATCCTGTTTTGCCGTCACATGTAATATTTAAACAATTCTCAGGGCAATCTGAATTGCAATGAAAATACCACGCACCGTGGTTTTGTCCAAATTTCCCATCTGTACAAGAAGTACAATTGTAATGGAAACCGGTACATGCTTTACATTTTGGTGCACACAAATAACACGTTCGGTGAAGATTATAATATCCAGGAGCGCATTTGGTACAGTATCCATATGGCTTATGGCACAATGTACAGTGTGATGGACAAGACAAGTCACATGTAGTACCATAATAACCATTTACACAAACCTGACACAATCCATTATCAATATTACAAACTTGACAATTTCCTACACACTTTCTTGTACAGTTCTCTCCATAATATCCTTCCACACAAGAAGCACATTTCCCGTCAACACTACAAACGTTGCCTGCACAATTTCTTGGACAGGCCATATCACAGTTGTTTCCATAATACCCATCAACACAGGAAGAACATAATCCATTTGTTTTATCGCAACTATCATGTAAGCAGTTTTTGGGGCACTTTGCATTACATGTGTGACCGTAGTATCCAGCAACACACGATGAGCATGAAGATCTTGAAATGCAACTCGAACAGTTTGAAGGACATGCCAGACAAGTGTTTCCCCAGTACCCCGGACTACAAAGGGAACAATTCGACTCATCACTACATCTTAAACAGTTGTCCAGACAGTTTTTATCACAGTTACTTCCATACTTGCCGTTAACACACTGATTACAACGTTTTCCAGTAAAACCTTTCTCACAGTCCCCATAGCAATAACCTTCTCTCGAACAAGCGCTATTTTTGCATCTGATCGGGCACGAACTATCACAGTTGATACCATATTTCCCACTCACGCACTGGTAACACATATTTCCTATGAATCCATACTTACAACTATAACAGTCACCGTTGAGACTACATTTATTTTCTGAACAACCTGTAGGACAAGAAGTTATACAGTTGGTGCCGTAAAATCCCGCCAAACACTGGTCACATTTATTGCCCTGGAAGCCGGAAACACAGTTACACATGCCAATAATTGGTTCACATTCGCGATATTCGCAACCAGGTCCACACTTGTTTTGACACAATTCTCCGTATTTTCCAGTTTCACATTTGGTACAATTGTTGTATGAGGTACATGCTTTACAAGCTGAATTGCAACTTTCCCTACAATCGTTGTGATATCCGCTATATTTGCCATCTTTACAGTCATTGCATATGTTATATGAAGAACAAGACGTACACGTGTCTTTGCAAGAATGACGGCAATCAAAATAGGAATACCTGCTGTTACTGTACTGTTTACCGTTATAAAATCCGCTTTTGCAGCTTGAACATTCATAGTAGGATGTACAAGATTTACAATTGTCCTTACATTTATAGCGGCAATCATTATAGTAGAAATACAATGTATAGTCATACTCCTTTCCACTATAGAATCCACCTCTACAGCTGCTACAACTGCTCTCGGAGGAACAAGTTAAGCAGTTTTCTGGACACTCCTTACAGTGATCCCCAAAGTACCCATTATCACAAACTTGACATGAAGCATTATTCGAACACATTCGACAATTGTTTATACAGGAGTGTGTGCAACGCTCTCCATAATATCCATCAATGCAGCTATCTAAACAGTATTGCGAAAACCCGTGCTGGTACTTACACCGATTAGCACCATTCTTACAGCATTTACATCTGGGGCATTCATTCAGCGCGAACACTGAAACCATAGATGCGATACCATGATCATAAATGACAAACATCAAAGCGAGATTTCATCTGTAAACGTAATACTGTAACTGACAGCTTTATCTCTTCATGACATAACAGTTTGAATTTGTATTTGGAAGATTCATCTCACTGTCATTCTATAGGATTTGCAAAGAGATTGACAGATATGTGTACGGCAGTATAAACTAGTTTGTACTGTTTAAGTTAGGGAAACTAATACTTATTGTGAGGGTAGTGAGTTAATCAGATATTCTGATTCTTCGCTGAACATTTATCTTCACTTGCTTAGATTCATTTGTATCTGTTCACACTATAGAGGCATACATGTGATAGTATCATAAATCACTATTTCAACTTTTTATTAAAAATCTCCTTTAAAAAAAGTTCACAATGTTGTAGGTGAATAGTCACTATTTCAAAACATCACTGAGATTTGCAAAATAATTTTTCGATACATTCTAAGCATGGCTTGGGATATATGGGTTTAATACCTAGTAACAATTACATAACATTGCCTTTGGTCAAGGGTGTAAAATGACATAATTTAAAGATTTTGATATTTCGCAGTCAACGGATACAACTGATACCTTTTTTACGACCAGAAAAATATTTGTTTAAGCTTTTTGTAAATGTTCCTTTTATCTATGGACACTTAATAACCAAATATTATTAAATGGAGTAATGAATTTTAATAGTTCGTGTTTTATACTGAAAGTTCACGACGCATCAAAGCAAAATGGCAATGACATTTGTGCTTGCTGTTTCTCAGAGCGTCATGGCTTTGAACTCTGATAACGATCTGACCTTTTATGTGAGAAAGTTAGCAGATTCTTAAGGACAATAGAAGCCTAGTACTGACATATGCTTATGCAAACAACATGTGGTGTTATCCTTAAATATCTTAAATACACGACAACAGTTTGAAATGGAGTTATATGCGCAGCATTTTGCATTTAATAGTTTAAACGATTGTGTATTAAGGTCGGTATGAACTCATTGCTCTATTTCCGGACCTTGCTCTTTTTAATGCAATCTGCGACTGTTAATTCAAATTCCAAACAAAACTGAGTTTAAAGGAATACATAAAAAAAGTCGGTATGATTTTGTATTTGTCTGCAAACCAGTGAAAATGTTGTCGAATAAACCATTTTTTCAACCATTGTCCCCTCTTTACAGACACACTGATCTAGAAATATATTAACTGGTGCCATAGAGATTACCATTGTACAATGAAAAAAACATCTTACCATTGGTACACACATAAAGTAGAAACAGAAAATGCAAACAGCCCATCTCGACATATGTTCGTCCCTAAAATAGAGATTTTATTGTTACATCAATGGAAATAGACAAAACTCTCCGTATACATTTTGAACAAATATATACAAATATTCTCATATGCAGCTTTCATCCTATTATTTCTATGTAATGGCGGAAACTGTAATGCCGGTTCCTGCTGTTACAGTATTTCAGTTAAGTACAGACGTAAATATCGCACTAACAAAGTTAGCACTCTATCCGTATGCTACGACCGGATGTAAACATTACTTACACACAGAGCATGCGCGGGCGTTTAACCCAACCCATATATTCAAATTTATTCGTTACGTTTTTGAATCAGTCGTACGTTTTAAACCCGTTCTCACCGTGCGCAGATATTTAATATTAGAGGTGTGAAAGTATGACAAGATAAATAAATTTATTCCCACTCCAGCGGGGATTCGAACTCTGATCTCCCGTCTGACAAGCGGGGATACATAGCACTGCGATATCGAGGATTTGTATTTCGTGAGCGTATAACTTCGTAATTCACCAATATAGTCATTTGTTTCGGAATTGCGGTACAAATTTATGTAAACAAAACGAATTTAACTTCCCAGACACTTTAAATAAGATGTGGACACATCATAAACTTGGTAGTTTCGTGAAGTATATTCAAATATCTGTTAGAAAAAATTGTATGCGTGTTCAAAAAGATTTCAAAGTCGGTTTAAAAGGCTATCTTTAGCCGCTATCCGGCGACAGAATCTCAGTCGCTCCGATGAATTTCTGAACTTTATAACGCTCGTAAACTATTAATCATCGGTCAAAAACCATCAAGTTTTATTTCATGGAAGAAAACTGTTAAACGTGGCGAGCTTTGCAAAAGAACATGTGTCGATTTCCAACGCGCAATAGCGCGCTTACCGTAATTCTAATATGGTGGTTCATTTGCATAATTTATTCATAAACGCAGGAGAGCATAGAACTTTGTTAGTGTATCGTTCCTTGTTAGTACTAATTGTTCGTTTTCGACAAGATACTTAGTATTTTAAATGCAAAAAATAAGGTCATTCACCGAGTTGTAACCCATGACCCTTTAATTAATTTGAAGGTTAGCGCGCGTATCAATTTGACCAGAGAAAAGGGCTTAATTTTATCCAAGGTTCATTCTAATATTGCTTTAAACAAAGTAAAAAATGGATGCAAAATGATAGTTCAAAATAATGATTAAGGTACTACAAAGTTCACACAGTGCAAGTATATAGTACATTGTATCAACAACAATTGCAGCATGAATTAACTGATCTAAAACGGTGTGCCAAGAGATGTAAAATAAAATTGTTGTTCATTGTTATACGAAATTTTTACAGGGCTTCTAAAAAGTTAGAAATGTTCTGTGTGCCAGAGTTTGGCCCAAATTTTGAGAAATTCATTTTAATTATTTTGACAGAATTCGCAGAAATCCCTCGATCCACCGTAATTTGACTAGCTGATGGTACCGATTATATTCAGAAATATCCTTGGGACAATGGATAATAAGAATAACTTTTAAAAAGATAGTTGGCGCACTTAAAGGAACATTCAAAAATTATATGCTGCGCGAGATTCGTGTGATGTTGCGTGATAAATAGCGTTAATCGTGTGCAAAAGAGATATATATCAGAACCATTAATCATTATTCAAACTGACAGACGGACGTACGGCTGGACAAAGAATTAGTCACAAAATCACGGGTGTAAGCCCTTCGAGTATAAGCTCGCGGGTCATTCAGTAAAAAGACAAATCAAATTTCTACATGTACCATTATTACAGGAAAAGATTTCTAAAACATCGTAAAGCAAAACTTACATGTTTCAACAAAAGAAAAAAAAGAAAACAAATCCAAAATTGAAACTATCACAGCGTCATATACGGGAAAAGTATAACATATTATTAAAGAATGAGCTTGTGCTCATCTCCAAACTTAGTATCCACATACTTAACAATGTTCACAGACAGTATATACATGTACATAGTTTGATTTGTATGTATGGTGGCTGATGTGTGCCATGTCGTGTTGTCGTGATGACGGGATCGCCAACACGGCAATATCAAACATAAACAAATCCATTTTGTTGTGTTCTCTTGTTGGCGGGGGCGATAACATGAAACAACAACATAACTACATTGAAAGTCGAAAGAGCGTAAAAGACAAGACATCAGTTCGACAAAAATTCGTGTTCTGCTGTCAAGCTGTCGCGTGTCGACCTTTCAATATTACACCATTTTATTTTCGTTGTCTCGTGTTGGCGCGGACGCCAGCACGACAGCATGACAGCTGTCGTCTTATCGTTGTTTCTTGCTGGCGCCCCGCCAAGAGGAAATAATGACAACACGAGAATCTTCAACATTGTTATTTTGCATGTTGAGGCTCATGTTTGTAAATATTTCGCGCACTTTGTCGTGCTGGCGTCCTGCCAGTACGAGACAACGACAAAGAAAGGGGAAAAGAAACAACGACAGGTCGCCATGCGACAGAACGACATGATTATTTGTTGTACTGGTGCCCGTTCTTTTATGAAGTATCGTCTTTGTAAAGATGTGGTGTCGTTGTGTTGTGCTGTCGTTATTTCGTGTTGATACGGTCGCCAACACGAGATCACGACAAATGTATTTGGCGTATTTGTTTCGTGTTGTCGACCCCGCAAGCACGACAACACGACATGGCACAAATCAGACATCATACTATAGGCTAAATAGTACAGGGAAACATGTAATATTCAATAAAAGATTACCTAGTTTGTTGAAAATGTGTTGACAAATGAAACATGATTAACTCTATGTCTTCTTGACAGGTTCGAAAATGAACAAAAATAATTTAATACTATGTAGATATCTGCTATACAAGCCGAAAGAAAGCTCATTCACAGATTTTTAATTAAGTGTAATGAGCCTTTTTAGACCCATAACCATTCATTTTCCTACAGTAATTAGATTGTCTATATCTACGTATGATTCATAGGCTACAACTGCAAAGACTGGCTCATGTTCTTCATGCTATTACAATAGCACGTTGCTAATGTACGATGCCAATATCCGGTTCACAGTCACATAATCTTTTTTAAGGACATAGATTTGACAGAATGCCAAATTAGTCTGAAGATATTAAAGTCTTATTTAATTATAGCATTTCATGTTTGTTAAAATTTGCCAAATGAGTTTCATAATGACGCCTGTCATTTCCTTCGATATAACAGAAGTATCAGAAAACATATGGGACAAATATTCTATGTTATAATGATAATAAATTCTTTATTTCATGAAGGTAGCATATTAAGACAATGAATAAAATTCAACCTTATTTACTGTTATAGGTATATTTTAGTGCACCAATTAAAGGAAACCTTCAGATGTGAAAGTTTCTTCAAAATGACAGTCTGTATTAATAACACAAACGTTTGATTAGTAGGATTTCCTTTAACAATATGAGTTAATAGATGAATTTATCTTAATGAAAAGTGATTATTTACAACTGTAACTATGATTGCCATAACAACTGAAGATAGATGCAGAAGGCCAAACAATATTTTTATAAACTGCAAATATTAATGAAGTTTAAGAACTTCGCGATTGTGTTACACAATGGTTTTAAAAGTAATATTGAAACAAACATTACCCATGATGAAGTTCGAGATTCACACAAATAATGTACAGTTTGCTATGATATGTAAAAGCCCATGGTCGCTGTGATAACTCTTATTGCACTTACAATAGCACTTTATATTACCAGTAACGCAGTGATATATATTTCTAATAAAGATGACCGTTATCTGTACAAAAAAACCCGACCTTGCTCTTTATATAAAAATGCATGCAATATTATAGGTTATTGAACTTGTATGGCGAAATATTACTTGGAACGAGTTGATTTGGGATGGACGACGAGCTTCGAATTCCAAGTAAAATTTCGCCATACCAAGCTCAATAACCTTTTTATTATATACTTTCATATTGATTATTGATAAAATGGCTTTTAACTAACAAAATACTTATATATAATCACGAAATTTGTCATAAAATATCACTGTACTACATGTATATTTCGTGTACATTTCTTTTCCGCGCAAGGATTTGCTCATTTATATTCATGTTAATTATGTCATCAACAACCTAGAAACAAAATGGCCGCAAGGTTACAATACGGTTGAAAGTTGTCAATACAATTTCTGTTGTAATGTTCTTTGCTGGGTCTAAAATAGAGTGTTATATCATTTTTATATTAAACTGGATTAACATGGTGTTTCGAGTAATTCAGAACGTCAACATATTTGTGTATCTCTCCAATTAAAGTGTGGTATATATATATTCGGATGACGTTTCTTTTCGGATAGACAAGTGTTTTCATTCTTCTTCTCACATTTGACATTGAACTCTGCATATATTCTTTTTTTGTTTTAATAAGACATGGATTGACTGTTTATATACAGCTTAGCTCATTTTATGTGGTTTTGTTTAAGTGACCTCAAGACAAATTACCTTTAAAACCTGAATGTTAGCATGACAAAAACAATTTACATTTTGCACAAATAAAAACAAATATCACACAGAAGTTCCAATAAGCATGATCTGTGATGCAACAGTGAAATCAGATACAGTAATGATTAAGTCTAGGCTTAGGATATATAACTATTTTTAAAGCTGATGAATTAAATGTTGAAAATGTAGTCTGGTGAAGTTATGTGAACTCATTTTAAAAGAAAATAGTGGCTACAAAAAGAAAAACAACATTCTGTAAACTGCAACGTTTTTATTGTTTCAGAATTACTTGTATACGTCCATGTCACAAATAATTTAACATGTATGACAATTATTATACTGTACCAATAGTGTATATAATACCAAGCTTCATGTAAGTACCTTTGAATTTCATGAAAATATAACACCTCTCCATGATTGATTTACTAAAGCAAAGGTAAAACATTTAATTAAATATATAACAAAATAGTATTTCTTTCATGAATATATAGTTCCTCTCCTAAATCATGTTTCACTTGGGCAAACTCTGTCTTTACTACATAAATTTGCTGAAATAACAATAACATTTAGCATATTCTCCAAAGGTGAATAAAATCAAACAACTTTATGCAAAAATCATTGAAGTAAGAATTATTATTCTATCAAATATAACTTGTAATCCTGTGGTACACAGGATCATTTACTATTATATATGATTCATTTTACATAAAATATCAGAGTTTTACTTGCATTTCTGTAAGCAATGTCTCAACACTATTTCACGTTTTAAAAATTAAATCTACAGTTGTAAAAGCACTTCCAGACATGAATGGATTAAATTGCTTAGGAATTTGTGGTGTAGCTTCACTAGATACTGTATGACTAGAAATATTAGTGGAATCTACTAATGGTCTAGCATAGCCTGTAAATGGGTTATTAGGAGTAACTGTCTGAGCCTTATCCATTGTTGTAGCAGAAGTTTGAAGAATTTTATTAATGTTTCTATGTTCATTTTCATTTAATTCTGCATCATAATGGGTAATGGACTGGATATTTTTATGTCCAGTAATTTTCATGATTTTTTGTGGTGGTACACCAGCTCTTGAAAGTGTGGAATTTGTTGTTTTCCTAACACTGTGGTAAGTTATCCTTTTTTGGACTCCAGCTGTTGTTGCTGCTTCCTTCAGAAGAGTACCAAGTGTGTTCTGCCCCATTGGTCTTGGATAATACCTTTATTTGATAAAGAAAAACTGTGAAAATGAATTATATACACTACATGTATTTAATATTTTGATTTAAATTTGACAGTTCTACTTTAGACTATATAAATTTAAACTGAAAAATATAATTTTATAAACTAGCATCTTTATTGTAACTCAAACTACAA
>JAUMHA010409168.1:0-10835 GCA_032359765.1 Saxidomus gigantea | reverse complement strand
CGGCAGTGGAAGGGTAGCAACTCCTGCATGCAGTTGTTCTTTTCTTAAATTGACTCTCCCAGTCAAATAAGAAAATCAAAATTCGGGAAGTTATTTTTTCATACTGGTAGCGGGAAAAGTTTGGTGTATTGGGTTAAAAGCTATACACACACCATTTTCAGCTGGATTTTTACTTGAAAAAAATGCGCATAATGTCACTTTTAGGCCCCATATTTACGAGCATGCACGATCAATGTAAACAAAAATTATCTCCACCGACGGAGGTCAAGGTCAAGATTTGCAAAATAGTCAACGTTTTTATCCTGTCTCACCTATTTCTACGATAAACGAAAAAAAACCATGCAAAATCCACCGGCATTTCCTTGCTTGCCAGTAGTAACGCCAAAATTCGTTTATATATTGTTCTGTTCAGTTCTGTTCTGTCCCCTCTGGAACGGCTGTCTTTCAACAACCGTCCCAAAAATGACAATAGATGTGTAAATAAACATATAACCATGAGAGATATCTCTATTAAAGACATATATCTCCTAAATAACAGAGATATCTCTAAATTTAAGAGATAACCCCCCTATCTTACGAGATTCTCTATGAAATCAGAAATATATCTCTTTTTTTGATTGAATAGTTAATTGGCTTGCCATAAATAGGGATCATCCACTTTATAAAACACATAACCGACTGGGTCATATAGATCTCCAGGTTTTGAGCGGGAACGGAGTTTGACAGACGGATGGACAGGCGGGCAGGTTAAAATCATCTCCCACCGGGGCAGACATACTTATTTGATAAAAGTGCATTTATGCTAAAGTTTAATCATCGAATATGCATTTATAATTATAACAGTACATTTACGATTGGCGTATCATGAGACAGTGTGAAAATTTTTTTTTTTAAAGGCTACAATGTATATGTATGTCCACAGCTTTATATGATACTTTTTACAAAAAGACGTGAACAAACTAACAGTATAAACACATTTTTACTTGTACGCTAATATAATATTCCTTTGGTGTTACAAATGCTTTCGTATAGATGATGTCATTGAAAACAGAATATGTGCTCGAATACGTCATGCCACAATGGAAAATACGGCCTTGTATTCAAAAGCGATTGTAATATTCTGTAGCAGAACAGTAATACGCTAGAAACACAAATATGTGTTGAATGTTGGATAATATGGACTAGCAGCTTGCGATCGATAGCTATATGGCGACTGTACGGAGAAAACCGTATACGTTATTTCTCATCACTAAAACACTGATGAAAAACTGTAAAAGGAATATATTGTTCTTTAAGACCTGTATAGATATCAACCATATGTACGATTGTACTCAGATAATTGCAACGGTTAAATGGCCGCAGAAAATGGAAATTCGATGTGATATTTTCATGTTGTCAAGGAAACGAATAGCTAGAAAATTACGAGGCGTTGTCTGACGAAGTGTCGTGTTTTAAAATGCAAGCTGCTCTGTGTTGATAGTTTCGTGCGTGTTAAACATAGATCAGAATTGAATGTTAATATGGATTTGTGCTAAAAGGTTCACCCTTATAGAATACACAGGAGTTGGATAAGAAATACAATGGAATATGTAAATGTGTGAAAATATGGAGCTATTACAAGTGTATAAGAATTCAGTGTGACTGACTTGTTTGAATCATGATCACAACAGAAGTCTGCTACTTCTTTTCTTTCCATCAATATGTATTTCCTTGATCATTCATTTATTGACCATAAATTCCTTTCACATTTTCGTACAACAGTTGCATTTCGGAAGTGATGTTTTTAATTAAGACAAAGGGTTATCAACAACATTACAAGGTTATATATACGGGCAAACATTCCGTATTGACAAAATGTACCATTGTTTGTAACAAAAATTGGTATTGTGTCTGCTTCGTGTCATGTAATGGGTTCCCGAAAGAGCTTGTTATTTAGTTGTGATTAATTGATTTATCGCTAAAAGTGTTTCCGCAAATCGTGACATTAATTGTGCACAATTGTATTGTGCTACTGTGGATAGAGAATGTTTTAGCGGGAAAATATTGAAAGAGGTTTACTTAAAACAATTACACTAAAACGTTCTGTTCTGCTTAGGCAATTTCATAAGACCCCTATGTTCTGTCTGCGTGTTCTACCTGCATGTTTACATGTAGCATTTAAAAGATCAGTTTTCACAATCATTTAACAATCCTAGATAAAAACAAATAAAACGAAATACATGTAATGTTATTCTGCTACTTTGAAATTCGGACAAGGCGCGCGGCACACTCCGGAGTATAAACTTACGGAACAGGTTATTGGGATATACTGACGTTTTGGCAACTCCCATGTTATATGTCAATTGCAAACCACAGACACGCAATTACGAAAAGAATTATTTTAAGAGACAACACTTCACGAGTACCATTCTTGAATATGTCGCTTCAGACAATCATGTGCCAGCACGGAGAATAGACTAGTTACATGTTTTAGAAACCGTTGTACTAATAGTCCGTTAATTACTGCCGCGGACGCATATTTATGTGAGAATAGTGGTGATTATTCGGTTTCCAACAATGTGACAACAGAGAAACAAGAGCAGCTTTAATGAGACAGCGTAACCAGTACTTCACTTCTCTTGAGATATGGCTGTAACTGCGATTGATCTTAACCTAGAAAGTGACGAACTTGTGTTTTATTCAGGGCAGAGGATTA
This sequence comes from Saxidomus gigantea, assembly GCA_032359765.1. Lineage (NCBI taxonomy): Eukaryota > Metazoa > Mollusca > Bivalvia > Venerida > Veneridae > Saxidomus > Saxidomus gigantea. The sequence goes on along the minus strand of JAUMHA010409168.1, from coordinate 8,140 downwards.
AGGGGGCTTTGGTTGTTCAGATTTCTCTGCCAATTATTATCGCTGGTAAGTAACCAGGTCAAATGTAAGCTTCATTAATGGTACAGGTCATTCTAGTTGTTTGAGGACAAAGAGTATGCTATAGTAGATTTTACTCCCAGTTATAATTACTGGTAAGTAAGTAGGTCAAGTGTAGACTTTCTTTACTAGGACAAACATTAATGAGCGCTCACATTTATTAAGATCAAAGAAAACAGGCAGGTCGTGTACTAGGAAAACCGGTACAGGGGACTCGTTTATTCAGAACAAAGAAAAAAGAGCGCTTTCATTGTTAACACCCAAACCCCCGGCTCCCCAACCCTTCCCCCACCTCCGGTTATAATCGCCGGTGCGTAAATTGGACAAATACAGATTTGGCTTACCAAACGGTATAGAATGCTCTGCATGGTTTGTTAATAAAGGCGCTTTCATTTTTAGATTAACTTTCTTTCTCAATTATTATTGCTGGTGAATAAAAAGTCCACTAGAAATGTGGTGTTCGATTAGAATAGGGTGCTCTGGTTTAATCTGGACAAACGGTACATGACATTTTGGGTTTTGATTTCACTCCCAGCAATTATTATTGGTAAGTTATCAGGTCAAATACAGGTTTCCCTTACTAGGGCAACAGTTAAGGGCACACTGATTTTTTCATGACAGAGTATATGGTACATGTACTACGAGTTCAGATTTCTCTCTCAATTATGATCGTCTTACAGTATTTCGAATGTAGTTCTAATCTGTATGAAGGCTGATTTCTGCCATGTCGTTTTTCGACTTGGCGTTACGAAAACTCGCCAAATTGCTATTTTGTCGTGTTTTCGACTTTGCGGGGTGAAAAGTTGAAAACACGACTGTTTAAAGGCGAAAATACGACGTATTATTTCGTCAAGTTTTCGAGTTATCGGGTTTTAATGCGTCGTGTTTTCGCTCATTATTTGTCGAAAACTCGCCAAGTAGATATTTTGTCGTGTTTTCGCCTTTAAACTTAGCATAACTTGACAAAAATAAAACTATCTCTCTGCCCAATTATTAGCCCCCAGGTGTTGAGAAGCTGCTTTTTAGCTCATCTGGCTTCGCCAGGATGAGCTTTTCTAATTGATGATTGTCCATCGTCCGTCGTCCGTCAACATTTTGATTCAAATGACATCTCCTCTGAAACTGGAACTAGGCCAATGTTGATAAAACTATGCAGGAATGTTCCTTGGAATGTTCCTTGCATGAAGATCTACCAAAATTGTTCAAAAAATTATATTCTATGCAGAACTCTGAAACCACAAGGCCTGAAGCTTAGATATTTGGCATGTAGCATTGTCTAGTGGACCTTACCAAGATTGTTCAAATTATGACCCCGGGTCAAAACTGACCCCGCGAGGGTGGGCCTTTAGTTTTGCATAGGCTTAGATAGGAAAAACTTTAAAAATCTTCTTCTCTGAAAACACAAGGCCTAGAGCTAAGATATTTGGCATGTAGCATTGGCTAGTGGATCTCTACTAAGATTGTTCAAATTATGACCCCCGGATCAAAATTGACCCCGTACAGGGGGTCACTTAGTTTTACATAGGCATATATAGGAAAAACTTTAAAAATCTTCTTCTATGAAACCACAAGGCCTAGAGCTAAGTTATTTGGCATGTAGCATTGGCTAGTGGACCTCTACGAAGATTAATCAAATTATGACCCCGGATCAAAATTGACCCCGCACGAGGACTTAGTTTTACATAGGCTTATATAGTAAAAACCTTCTACTCTGAAACCACAAGGCCTAGAGCTTAGATATTTTGCATGTTTCAGTGTCTAGTGGACCTCTACCAAGATTGTTCAAATTAAGCCCCTGAGATCAAAATTGATCTTGCCCGGGGGGTCACTTAGTTTTACATAGGCTTATTTAGGAAAAAATCTTCTTCTCTGAAACCACAATGCCTAGAGCTTAGATATTTGGCATGTAGCATTGCCTAGTAGACCTCTTCAAAGTGTGTTCAAATTATGCCCCTAGGGTCAAAATTGGCCTTTCCCGGGTGATGTATATAAGAAAACCTATTTGGTATATAACATTGTCTAGTGATCTTCCACCAGGCAAGTGGACTTGTACCAATTGAGCGATATATGGCCATCTTGGCCCTCTTGTTATGAAAATTATTGCTACAATTTCGAGGCTAATACCTGAAAATCCAATTGATATAGACGTTATGGGTACATGTACATTATGTGCGCAAACTTCTAACTTTTAACTTTAACAATGTGCACCATAGTAGCTATACAGTAGCAGATTATGAAAAACAGAAGCTAGTGCTAAGACCACTACTGTGAATACACAGGTCTGTCTGAACCCCCAGTGGCCTGGCCACATACCTCACATTCCTGTTCAATTGTCTTTAAAATATATGTTGTTTATATTGCAACAGTGGACAATGCATATGATGGACATCATACATAATCACAATGCACAAACAGCTTGACTTTGGATCTCACACTATTACAAAAGTGCGTTTACACAAGTAACATTTTTACCGAAATAAAGTGGTCAATGTTATTTCCATTGTGTCTTTTTCTCCTTGAGTAAGGAAAAAAAATATACAGTTTGGCTAAAATTGCAAAACCAATTGTTAAGTAAATCTATCGACAACCCGGAGGTCATGGGTTCGTACCTCATTTGAAGACAACCGTACCAGGGAGCCGTACCTTTTATGAAACTGTGCTTATTCGAAGATAGGCTTGAGTGTGCTTGTTTTGGTTTCTTTACATTCAAACTAAGATCAACATACACATAACATAAATAGTATCTTGCTATTACTATCACAGTCTTCTGAGGTCTATCTTTTTAGCTCTAGTCTAGCAGAGCTTATGCCATGGTGGTTCGTCCGTCTGTCCGTCCGTCATTCTGACCGTAAACTTTTCCTTGATAACGCACTACAGGTCGCAATATTCATTTGACTTTAATGAAACTTGCTGATAAGGATTCCCGCAAATTGTAGATGATCTCTAATGTTTTTGGGGTCAGTGGGTCAAAAGTCAACGTCACAATTTTCATTCCACTTTCATCAAATTTGCTCAGAAGGTTTCTTGCAATATGAAGATGATCACTGTTGTTTCGGGGTCAAAGGTCAAGGTCAAAGTGAGCATCGTTAGATTTTCCTTGATAACGATCTACATGTCATAGTTTTTGTTCAACTTTCATCAAACTTACTGGCATGTAGACGATCCCTATGGGTTTTGGGGTCAGTGGATCAAAGGTCAAGGTCACAATGACCTCCGTAAGATTTTCCTTGATAACGCTCAACAGGTCAGTTTTCATTCAACTTTCATCAAACTTGCTATGAGGGCTCCCTGCAATATGTAGAAACCACTATTGTTTTGGGGTTAGTGGATCAAAGGTCAAGGTCACAGTTTCCGATCAATATCATGAGATCTATTTGACCCACAGTATTTAAACTTCATAGGATGATTGGTCTTACTGAGTAGATGATCCCTATCGTTTTTAGGGTCAGTGGATCAAAGGTCAAGGTCACAGTGACTAAAATTTGAAAATATCTTTAGATCTACATCACCCAAAGTCTTCAAACGTCATATGATGATTGGTGTTACTGAGTAGATGATCCGTACTGATTTTTTGGGGTCAGTGGGTCAAGGTCACAGTTAAATCTGTTAGCTTTTCCTTGATAACATTGCAAAAGACTTTCACAACTTACTGAGAACAGTCCAGTCAGACCAGTACAATGATCCTGGCCCTTTTTGACCTCTCGTTATTTCATGGAAATGATTATAGTTCTAAATCATATTAATATCTTTCCAATGGCATACTCATCAATATTCGCTCCTCAGAAGGTTTTTTTTCCATTTAAGACTTCAAACTCGCGTGAAACTGGCATAGACCAATTTTCCCAATGCATTTAAAACGGTCAGATCTACTGTGCAATATTTCAGTCGGAAGTTTTATTTTGTCAGTATTCTTATTCAGTGTCTGAACTGCAACCTATATATCAAGCCTTTTGCTCTAGCACTCAAAAGTTATGGTCCCTTGTATTTCCATCTCCGTGCATCCGTGTTCAGAACTATAGGCTAATAGCTGCATCAAGCACCGAAAAAGCAAATTGCTCCTTATTTATCTTGATTGTGAATTTAGCACAAACTATATTGGTTACATTACAGCCTTATGGTTTCGTATGGCAAGCTTATTTACTATTTAATCAAATAGATTCACAGAGATATCTCCTAAAATAGGGGATATCTCTCTTAAATTCAGAGATGATTTATCTCCGTAAATTAGGAGATATCATTCTTTTAATAGAGATATGACTTCAAATAGCAGGTAGTAACTGTTGTACTAAAAACAATCATTTGCCATGGGTCCATGTGTTCGGAACGGTGTTAGCAATGGGTCTGTGGGTTCGGAACGGTGTTCGCAAAGGGTACGTGTGTTCGGAACGATGTTATTCATGGGTCCGTGTGTTCGGAACGGTGTTCTTCATGGGTCAATGTGATCGGAACGGTGTTCGCAGTGGGTTCGGAACGGTGTTCGCCGTGGGTCAGTGTGTTCAGAACGTCGTTCGTCGTGGGTTCGTGTGTCCGGAACGGTGTTTGTCGTGGGTTCGTGTCTTAGGAACGGTGTACGCCAAAGTGTACATTGTATGATGTAAATGACAGCTTCAAATTCTTTTAGCAAGGCTGCCTAGTAAATGTCAATTTCTTTCTTAAAAATCACGAAAAAAAGGGCTCGAAATGACGTTATAGTGTCTTTTGTACGAAAAAGTGCCTATAAGGAACAGATTTTGTGTTCGCCTATAAAATTTCGTGTTTTCTTTTTCGTAGTAAATACACTTAACAATCTTCACCACCTGCCTTTTTCCTTTTATTTAATTATCAACCCTTCCAATATCTGCCAGGTTATTTTTAGCTATCTGCACACGAAAGTTATCATGTATTGCATTTATGAAGAAACTGGGTAGATATTTCCTGTACATGAATTTCAAAATGATCGAGTGATGTAAATTTCATACGACAAAGAATTTTAAGACAGGATTTCCTAAAGAATAACATCAAGGCAATAACCAATGCTAAGTCTATGGAGGTTTGAACGTTATATTAAAATTCTCTGCCATATGATTTGTACCTTTCCATCATTTTGAAATTCGTGTAACGGAGTCTTCATAAATGTAAGACTGCATCGATAGCTAAAAATAAGCTGACAGATATTGGAAGAAGATGGAAAAAGCAGCTTGTGCGTTAGAACTTTTGTTTAGTATATATTATATCTTTGTGCCGTCACCTCGAAACACGAAAACACGAACATTATTTATTTGGGATCACGGGTTCAAGCCTCAGTACCGATCGTATCTTTTTATGCGAGAATGTTAACAGCCTTTCACGGAACTTATACTGTTCCCTACCATGGAAAATGCTTAGGTTTAAGAAATTACTTAAATTTAACATACCAAGAAAAAAATGTCGGCATAGGCTTTCTTCTATTTTCTAAATCCGCTTTTTCGAAAATGGCAAGCATAAAATAAAACGGAAAATCCATTGATCAAATTAATACGGATATACCGTGCCTGTAACATCTGAAGAAGAATGAATGTTTCTGTATGATTTGCTTTTTTATTTGGGCTGAAAAATCTGTTTTCTCCACATTTCAAGTTAATCAGATTTATACTTGACTGTTTGAGTATTATTTGCTGCTTTATGTCGGAAAGTGGAAGTCTTCAGATGACAGCGCCTGACACATTAGGCAATTCTACTGTCTGAATTTTAGGAAAGCAATTAACATTTTACTAGGTCTATTTTGCAAAGCCATCGTGCTAAAAGAATCTTGAAGCTGTTATTTACATAACACGCTTAGGCTAAGTTTTCTTATTTTAAAGCATGTACGCTATAAAACCATGACAAATTGAATACATCAAAATTGACTGCTTAAGACAGGTAATTAAACTTATCATAGTGGTTACCACTAACCCAGATTTCAATTGTATCACATAGCCCAGCACAGCAATTTAACCGGATATACAGTTGTATATACAGTCAAATCTGTGAAAAGTAAAGGTCGCCCTCGAATTAAAACCAACAGGAAGAAACAGTGCATTTTATCTACAGTTGAAACACCATTGAATAAAGGTCACCTCTCAAGAAAGACCAGCTAAGTTTCTTCCGGTCAGTGGTCTTCCTTCACAGGCGAGACTGCACATGTAGTAAATGGACACATATAAGAGTGATATTTATGGAGAACAAAACTATACAAACATCACCATTACTGTAGGCATATCCTTATTCCGTTCTTTGTTAGAGATAAATGATGTATAAAATCTCCTTCACGGCTCCAGACACCAGCTTGAGCAAATATAATCAATAAACTCGGAGTTTTCTAGCTCCATCCGTGTATTAATTCTAAGAATAAATCAATCAAAGCAGAAACTTCTTTATTACTTAGTAGTTGCTATTCAGTTGTAGTTTCCGATACTGGGTCTCAGCAGATGACACGTGTATACACGTGTTTACAGCAGAAAACCATAACCATATTACTGATTAGTGCAGATTATGGCAAGCCAGTCGTGAGGCTCTCCTTTGAACAACTAGTGGTAAAACCCAAATTGAAAGTACGTGCATTTTATGATAATGGCGTTCTAGTGTTGCCCTTGAAACCTGTTTGGTTGTATAGATAAGAAAAATTGAGAGACGGTCGATACCAGACATAAGAACAGGGAAATTATAAGGAAATGATGCTTCATGTTTCTTTTTCTGTCTTGTTTGCCGTACGCACTTAAAATAGAGATATTGTGCCAATAAAATATGAGCGTCTATTTGGTAGGTAGTAGGTAGTTGGTAGTTGGGTATTCGAATAATTCGTAATTCCAAACTATATAACAGCTGGTAGTTGGTAACTCAATACACTATCACAAGAATGAAATGTTCAAACACACCATACCCCTTCCTTAACACAGAATAAAGCAGGGGACCTAGTTGGTTACTCGTGTGAATCTCTAACTACCAACCAGAAGGTAGTTGGTAATTCAAACTTTACATGTTTTCCCGTCAAAATAGAAAGTATTTTTCCGGAATAAATGTTACGGATATATAACAAGACAGATGTGTTCTGCAACATCCCCTTCTCCCTACATCCACCTGGGGACTAAGTTGGTTATTCGCGCGAATCCCCAACTACCAACCAGAAGGTAGTTGGTAATTCAAACTTTGCATGAATTTTTCTCAAAAAAGAAAGTATTTTTCCGAAATAAATGTAACGGATATATAACAAGATAGATGTGTTCTACAACATGGCAACACCCCCTTCTCCCTATGTGCACTAGGGGACTCAGTTGGTTATTCGCGTGAATCCCCAACTACCAACCAGAAGGTAGTTGGTAATTCAAACTTTGCATGTATTCCTCTCAAAAAAGAAAGTGTTTTTCCGGAATAAATGTAACTGATATATAACGAGATAGATGTGTTCTACAACATGGTAACACGCCCTTTTCCCTACATATACCAGGGGACTCAGTTGGTTATTCGGGTGAATCCCCATCTCCCAACCAGAAGGTAGTTGGTAATTCAAACTTTGATTGTTTTCCTCTCAAAATAGAAAGTATTTTTCTGGAAGAAATGTAACGGATATACAACCAGAAGGTAGTTGGTTATTCGGATTTTGAATGTTTTTTTTTTACTGAAAACAGAATGTTTTTTTTCAGGAATTACTGTAGCGGATATATTACCAGATTAATGTTTTACTGTCATTTGCATTTAAAGAGCATGCACCACGAGCAATAATCATTATCAAATACGCAGTACGTTATCAAGTATAAATTTCACCTATATAGCGCCGAGCTTTTTAGAATTTAAGCACAAAGTGCTGCGAATTTTAAAGAAGTCTGTCTGACTAAGATCTAGGATTGTCCAGTGCTAGTCCGTGTACATTTAGTTATCTAGTTCCTATTCAATACAACAATAACAACAACAACAACCATTGTACAATAAAGCCAGTCTTGGCTTGCCAACCCTGTTTCTCTCATGTGGTTGTACTGCATATTATCAAACGCACTCGTAAATACTTTACACACGTAAAGCATGTCTGCTTGAATCCCTGTACGAAAAAATACGAATATCAGTGTGTTGTAATTATTTGATACATATATAA
>JAUMHA010409146.1:0-10836 GCA_032359765.1 Saxidomus gigantea | reverse complement strand
ACCATACATTTAATCCAACATTACTAATTATCGCAACCCTTACTCCATTTGGCGGCGTTCAAACATTTGACTTGTATGAACATTGTATATTACTTACATAGAGCTGCAGGTATCAAAACAGATACTCAACTGAAATGAATATTGGATCCAGAACTTGAAAAAAGCTTGACAATCTATCAAAAAGCTATCGGTGCATGTTCTGTGCAAAGAAATTGAGCCCTTTTCTATTTGTAACAAGCATGTCAAAGTCAGAATGACAAATGCCAAAGTATACAAGATAGCTGTATAAGTCCCCCACATGTTGCCCTTGGGCTATATTTTAATTGATTGATGATGATGGCCAAGTTCGTCCAGTTTGTCAAAGAAAAAGATTTTAGAATGTAACTGTCCTTGCAGCTGAGGAAGACCTGTATCTTAGTGAGAGTGCACCGCTTTTTGATGTATGTGAGAAAGTGTTTGAAAGCGTTGATGAAGAAATCAAGAAACTTGAAGAAGATGTAGACCAGATTGAAAACGAGGTTAAAGAAGGGAAACGTGACGCCAAGATTAAAGCTCTGCTTAGAGAACTCGTCAATACATCTGCAAAGAAGGTATCTGAATAATATAAAAAGTCTAACCGATTCTTCAAAAAAAGGCTATTATGCAGCTGCAGATACACTGTCAAAACCGTATGCAGTATTAATAAAGTTAAAAAAAGAAAAGTTGACATCTAATTAATGACTTTTTTCGATTTCGTCAAACACAAACGAATCTGAAGTGCGTTCTGCTTTTCCTACAGCCAAGTGTGCGTTTGAAGTTTCTTTAAATGCTATGTATAACAATATTTAAATCACAATTTAAACCATACTGTTCTTTACAATTGTGTGATTATTAGCATAGATCTTGGTTTTTATACTACCGAAGCGTCGAACCAGCTCTCCAGGCGTAAGTTTCATACAACATATTCAAGAAGGTCTAATTAAGATAAAAGACAGGTTTCTAAAGGAGAAATTCTTATAACGTTTTCTTTCTTTTCAGCGTTAATGGCCTCTACACAGACACCAAGATACGGAAACAAAACGATTACAAAATAATAATTGACTATACTGTGTGTGACATGGAAATAAGGAGTCTCAGACTAAAATCAAACCATGAAAATGTGACTCATTACTTAGCATACAAAATGGGTTATTTCAAAGTATAGAAATAAATCATGGCATTTCATATTGACTTCTTTTATATTTTCTATCATATATGATCATGGTTTCAATTGTCGGGTTCTTGTGTGAGAATTAGTTCATCTTTCGCAGAGTCGTTGCCTCTACTTAGATGGCCTTCCGTTGGCGAGAAGCATTCAGACCTCAATGTTTAGTTGTTATTAATGTTTCAAACCCTCTGTGACTTGAACCTACAGGTATACAAAAATAAGTGTTTAGTTAAAAAGTTTATGCGGAATCGCAAGAAATAATAGTCATTTCTAGGAACTATTTCGTTCTTGGCTTTATCCTCTACGAAATCACATTGTATTTCTTCTACATCCATAGATCAAGTCTCTCTAATTTACTAATGAATAAGATTTATATATACTAAACCGGCTTTTCTTTTTTTCACAATGCTTTATGAATATCAAATATGTAGATAAACATACCATATTCGAAATGAAAAGCTGGTTTCAATATATCTAAGCAATTTCCGTAGGATCAAATGAAAAATAAATTGAGTTTGGTGATAACTGATTCTCTCAGCACAGGAAAAGAGGCCGTTCATGTATGGATATAGTCTATCCGAGTCAACCCTGAGATCGCAGGTTACTCTGGCGGAATTTTATAGAACTTGTTACAATACTTCTTTTGGTGCAAGGATTTTCCCGCTGCTCACGAAAAAGAAACACATATTGGTGATAAATATAGCAACACGTATGGCCTACAAACTGATTCAATGTTGAGAGTTTAAGTGTACAAAAGAGATGAATGTTCGACTAAATATTGTCAATGACCAGGTGTGTTTGTCTGAGGCAGTTGTGCACTCTTGACCACCACAGGGTGCATCTGAAGAGAGAGGCAAGTTCGAGCTCCTTTCGGTTCATACAGGGAGGCTGACATAATTTTGCAATGGTGCTGTGGTTATAAGCCGAACACTTGTCTTGCGCACCATATCTTCATGGTATAGTGTGCCAAATTTCTTGACAATCCGTTAAAACTAAACTTGAAAAAAATAGTTTGAGCCACCAATACTATCTCTACCCACTATCGAAGAAAAGCAAGGAGGGAACCTTAGTGCAAATTAACAGTTTATGTTTACTGTGTTTGCCAGAAATATTTGCTATGTCTTGAATTTAGAAGGAGACATGTATGTTACTAATGTATATCTGGACATCGTCTGCTTAAGTATTGTGATAAAGATGGAAATCTTGAAATTAAAAGCTGCATATTTATAAAGTAGGTTTTTATTAGAATCGTCTGAACGTTTCTCTCTCCAGTTAACCTTGGATTATAACTCAATTCAACTGAATTGTTTTGTATATCGAGTGCGGTGTATATTTGGCAGGTTGTGATTTGGGGGTTGTGTGTAACAAAGTAATACTGCAATAATCAATAGTATATGAACACAAGTTTGGAATGTTTGTACCTTTTGAAAAAGCCTAGTTCCACTTATTCACTAGTAATACATTAAAATGATATACTAAAATCGTTTTGCAGACGACGTGTGTAGAACTCAAATAAATAAGTGCAGATAATTGCATTGTTACTCGATTCGAAATGTGCACATTTCAAATATCGATCGAGACTTCTTTACTAGTTTTTCAGTGGCTCTTCTGTTCACTGGTTCTTTTATTATTATTTTTCCATCAAAGTGAACAATAACCAATCAAACCCCAGAATTTCCCACACTGTGTTCATTATTTAGATGAGACAGCAGTTACGGTCGACCTCTTAGGCGGTCCGCTATAATCGGTATATCTATGATATCGACTACGGTCAATAGCTAACAAATAATAAATACGGTCGACCTCTTATTTGCGCCTGGTCAGCATAAACTTTCATTATGCAGATTATATCTGTTGACCAGCTATCGTTTGTCTACCGATTGGAAATATTTTTTCTTTGATACCTTTTCCATCCTTGGGGCCAAATAAATTTGATCAAGATTATTCGCATTAAGGTGTAAGGTGTTCGCACTGAAACAGAAATTTCAACTGTACTAAAGGCGTCTGTATACATAAAATACTTCAATTTGATGGGACAAGATGTTAGGTGTTTCAAAAATGAAAATTTTATAGATTAAGTTCGGCATGACATAAATTTAAGAAAAAAGAATAACGCCTAATAAGGAGAAATATTTACACCGAACTTTTACAACTGAGATTAGTCGCGTTTAACACTCACTCCTGGTGAAATCAGCCTCCAAGAGGGAGAGAGAGAGGAGGGCAATGTGGACTTAATGTACCTTGTTTGAGAACACTACCCTGATAAGCATAGATGCTATAAATTCAGTCCGATTTAATAGATAGTGCAACTTGCCTCCGTGTTTTAAAAAATGTCCTTATTGTACAATTATACAATCATGTGTATATACATGTATATTCAGCAATAAAATATGTTAAAACTAAAATGTTTAAAAGCTATTTTTATGCAAGAACTTCAGTCGTTAAAAGGACCAATTGTAGGTGATTTTAATCCATATTAGTGGCCTGTGTGACTAAACCTATTGTGACAGCTAAACCGAAGAGAATATATGAATATTCTTTCATGTTTCATACATTGATGTTGTTTACATCACATGAAACTGCATCTTAAGTAAACATGAAAATATCCGTAAAATTGAAAGAAGTTATGATAACTTTTAGTAGGGAAGGACTAGTTAGAATAATTGTAAAAATACACCATTAGTACGGCGATAAACTAAACGCATTGCTGTTGTAGCTTTTACATTCATATGATTACATCTTTTCACTACAGTACAAAGATTTGTTACATTTGGTAAGTAGCACCAAGGCCTATTTAATGTAAATCGGATGAAGTCATTGTTGATGACATATGTAAATACCCAGTCATCTTGATTTTCAACTTTGTCATTTATTCAGAACTCAGACCGTCAGTAATCACAAAAAATAGCATCTGTTCGACTTAATTACATTAAGCCTTTAACAGTCGTGGCTCAGTGGTTAGGGCGTTCGCCTTTAGAACGAGAGGTCCCGGTTCGAAACCACGACCAGGACACAATGTGTGTCATTTACCCAGCTGTAAATAGGTAGCAGCAATGAAAAACTCACTGCCTCTCTCGCATGAGCCTGGTATCATTTGGAATGAATGTTCCAGAGCTATTCAATAAGCCACGGAACCTTTCTTCGTAATCAAACTGAAACATATTCGTATAAACTAATCAAGCGCGTTTGTGAAACAATAACTCGTCATGAATACGGCCTTTTCCAAATATATCAATAAATAAAAGTAAAAATTTGGTTTGAATAAAATGTTTCCCTCGGCATTAGGGCTCCGACATACAGCACAAAGACACACCGCTTATGCCATTGTACAGGATATGTTGTTAAACGAACTCGCAGAGTAAAAAGTGTTACCAATTCCGCGTTGGTAATGATAACGACATAGTCAATCCAAGCACTGTTAAAGTAGTCCCCCGCGTATGTAGAACTCAGCTCTGCTGTACAGAAATGTTGTACTGGTAAAGCGCACTTGTCCTTGCACGCCCGCTGAATAATTCTATTTCCAATCTGATGGTACCATGTGCGCAAAGAATATAAAAACAAAATTTTCCAGTACGTGAATTTGAGATATTAAGTGTCCAGCGCTAGTACTAAGAATGAAGGAGTTTGTCCACGAATATTAAGATACTGCCATTTTATGTATGTTTGAAAAGTTGCTGCTGGAATATCAATAGAATAGGACTTTTCACTGTTGCAGCAAGTTGACATGCAGGGTTTGATTAACAATGGCGGTCAGAACATAAAATAACATTGCACGAGATGGTCCCGAGAGTCTAATAAACCTCGCTTTTCAGCAACTATTACATAAAGCTGCGACTGTTTCGCCTTTCGGGAGATCAACGGTAGTTTTGTTTTAATTTGGCATAAATGACTACCCTTAATTAAAGCGTTGCATTATGCTGTCATTGTATAACAAAAAGTTCCCCTCATCCCTTCTGCTTTATGAAATATAGTGAGGACTTGCTGTAAATTTGTCGACATTTTTTGTATCTTTTTTCGATTATCTTGGTAAAGAAACAGTGCAGTATTCCATTGTCTGAGCTAGTGGGGTTTCCATGACAATAACACTTCAAAAAAGCCTAAAGCAAGCTGTCCAGTACATCGGTCCAAAAGTACAGAACATAATACAAATAAGTTATATAAAAATTAGGCATAACCTGTCAAAATGTAGGACGATAACATCCTTTGATAGTCACGCTGTTTGCACTAAAATTAGTTTCATTTAGATTCTGTGACCCTACTTTACTTGAATAAGTTGCAATTACCGCTGATCAAACAGCTATAAACGATTATAACTACAGATATTTGCGTAGGCGAAGCCATATTGTTAGCTGATCCGTCGTGACCAATTACATAGACTTGCTCTATTTTGCAACAAATTTAATCCCTACGGTAACAACACCCACTGTGTACATAATTGCTGCATTCGGTAATGCGAAAGTATGTGAAGAAAAGATATAGACTTTTTCACACAGAATTGAAGTTTATTTGCGTATCGGTAGATATTGGAAATAATTTTGCTTATTTGTTAAATCTGTGTATTTGTCAAAGAGCGTCGAGGCCCATTTGGGTACCTGAGATTGATCGATCTTAACTGGCGACCATCTACAATTACCTGCTTAAGTATAACTAAAAAAAAAATAGAGGAACCAACACCATTGCACTTTACTTCATAACTGATATTCAGCAGAGAAGCTTATTAATTTAATTTGGTTCACTGTGTATAACTAGGGACTACTACACACATGTGCTGCTGTTCTGGTAAGGTGTATCTAGAGAGTTGAGTGTGTGAAGCTCTTCGTGGGAAATATCACCACGCAATCAATGAAGAGCTATGCAATCTATCAGCGCAGTCCCCTCACATGAAAATCTACGAAACAAAACAAACTTATTTAACAAAAATGAGACCTCACAAAATAATTCCACCGAGAAAAGAACGTTTTTGAATGTTGTATGAATACATTTTACAAGTACGTATGACGTCACGACTGAAGCAGTACGATGCCAGATTTTCTCACTACGAAATGTGGACAATTTTATTTCAGACTGAATGAATGCATTTCTTCTTTTATCAGAGGTCAGAGAAGGCAAGTACTTGCCGACTTGCTTCATAAAAAACTGAAACTGGTATATAACAGCTCTTCAATCATGTACATTTACACAATCCCGATATTGGTAAATGATGACATGCATTTTGGGCAAACAATTAATTTGATTTGATTAGATTGACGACTCGTTCATAGAGTTCCATTGATTTATCACCACTGATTGTAACTGTTGCATCCTGTAATAGTCTTGTTAAACTTATATAAAATTATTTGTCTTTCAGTTCGCCACATGTAGACAAATTATCCGGGCCTCTTAAGCTCTTTAAAGTATTTGCCTAATTTAGTTTATTATCACATCAGAGATGCGAATGGACGTTCTATTGTTAAACCAGCGGGTCAAGGTAATTTAGAGGTATATATATAGGCATAGATCTCTCAGTTTCTGCACTCGGCTAATAAGCAACACTTACATCTCAGACACTGTCATTTATACTGAATTTCAAGATGAAGAGTGGGCTCGCACTTTTGCTTCTTGTAGTCGTAGCGGGATTGGTAGAATGCAAACCAAGTCCAGATCTTAGATCCAGAGTGAGGGCAAGAATTAATGAAATCATAGCTAAAAGAGCAGAAGGTAAGAAAACTAATTATTTATATTTGGTAGCGATAAATTGAATTATCTGATTTATGATAATGTTTTTCAACTTTTGCTTAAACGAAACATAAACTGTTGCAGAGAATAGCAATAGAAAGTAGCCGATTTGGAACAATTTGTTATATTTTGTATTTTCAAGTATATCAAAAGCTCAAAATGCTTTTAGACGTTTTCGTTAATAAAACGTTCAAAGCGAAAGATTCTAATTTTCGACAGTAAATTAATGTATCATTTATAATTTTCTTCTGTAAAAAATGTTTTCGCAAGACACACATACTATTTACATTAAATGCCCAGGATCTTTTTGAATTTACTGATAGAAAAATTAACCTACTGGCATGACAATGATAGAACCATGTTCTATTCACTCTAAAACAATATTGACATATGCCTTTCTTTCGTATTCAAGTCGTTTTGTCATGAAAAATAATTGTCGGAAAGTCGTTCTTAGTTTTTGCAATATCACTGAACAAATACTGCGCTATATTTCTTACATGTACCTTTCGATTCAAAAAGCAAAGTTATGAAAGTTTTTAGGTCATTTCTGCCGGTAAGACATCTTTCTAGCTAAGACCAGAGCTACTTGTTACTGTGGTCCTGGGATTTTAATGATAACACTTTTTTACAGATTATTGTAAGTCAATGTGTAAAATCGCTTCCAGATAATAATCATAAAAACATATAAAACGTTTATCAAATTTGAAATGCCAGATGTTTTTTTCTCTCTCGAAGTACTACATACGTTATACCACAACTTGACCGTATACATGTACATGGAACAACTGCTTATTTAAAAGCCAGCACTAGGAGTGATTGAATGTCATCTTTTAATTGGGGGCGCGGGGTTGAGAAAGGTAGGGGGAGGGGGCTGCATGTGCAAGATTTGTCATTGATGTAATACAATATGAATACAATACCCACATACTTACTACAACTAGCATGTCAAAACGTATGTCTACTTTGCAATACACATAGAGATGCTTTTTCAAATTATATGGGACAATTCTCTTTTAAAATTTAATTGAAAGAGACAAAATCAATCTTGCTAAACATACAGTTGCGTTAGAAAAGTATTTACTTCTATATTAAATAATGTTAAGTGTTTTGTCGTAAATAAACGAAATGTTCAAAAATCATTTACTTTCTATTTATTTCAGAAAAAAAACGATATTTTAAGCATTTTGTACTTATTTCTGTCAGTCAACTCTTACAATATTTTAGGTGATGGATTGGGAGAGGAAAATGGAGAAGGAAATGGAATGGGAAAAGGAGACGGAAAGGGAATGGGAAATGGAAATGGAACGGCAGAAGGAGATGGCAAAAAGGAAGGAAAAGGAGGAAAGGACGACATCACCTGGCCATATGGATGGATTGAATGTACGTTTGTTATTGTTATTACATTCAGCCTTTTTCAGTTAAAAGTTTAGCCGGCGATGAAAATGCATGTATTTTCTTTCCAACTCGCGGCCACATTTATTCCAAAAAATAAAATTTAAACAATGTTTTACTATTAGTGTACACTGTTTAAAATTTGTTAAAAACGGTGTTAAAATATTGACGTAGTCACGTGATATGATAAATGATGGTGATTTGATTAAAATATTTCAACGTGTTAATTCGTTTAGACGCTATGATTTTAAAAATATTGTTTTACCTTTACCCGTAACTCGGTAGTTACATAAGCTTAGCTCAAACACGGCTAGAAGAATACTTAAATTGCACGTGCTATGGATTTGGCTGTAATTGTGACATATATAGATCATAAATATTCAAAAGAATTACGTTGAAGATTATTTGTTGCCTTTACCAACACTGTTTTCAGTTTCTTCACTCGTCGGCAAGTGTGTTACAGCTCTGAATTTGTTGGAAATTATTGAGGAGGATCCACGTAAGTTATCCTTCATTTGTCTCTACATATAGTATGTTCTTTTCAACATCTAATGTTCTTAAAGCGCCGGAGAAAAGATATCACTTGCACGTAAGATATAAAGAGATAATGAAAAGATATAAAGAAGTAATATCAAATAGTTTGTCATGTAAATTATAATTTTATTAACAACTGCAGTGGCTTAGTAACACTTACAGTACAGTTAACTCCTTATAAAGCGACTCTGGATAAAGCGAAAATTCGAATGTAAGGAACAATTTTTCAGTGCCCGAGCTTTTTTCTTAGTTTATTCAATATGAAAATGTTATGTGGATATTACGAACTCTGGATATAAGGAACACATTTAAATGGTCCCAAGGAGTTGGTTATAAACGGAGTTTACTGTATATATGTATGTTTATTTCACAGCTACTGAAGGTGTGTTGGCAGAAGCTTGCCCTAAAGCATTTGAATGTGGAGAACACATGCTTGTGAGTAACTACAAATTTTAACCAGCAGGGCGTGACGATATTTTAACCATCATGGCGTGACGATAGTTTCTAATTTGTTCTCTTTTTCTTTTGTCTATTTTTTTCTTCTTTATCATTGCAAATTTATTTTATTTTGTGCTAACATGCGTGTTTTGAAAATAACTGAACTGCAATTGCAGAAGAATAGCTGTATGAAAAGCCGTATCGCTAATGACGTCATCATGGTCATGTCAAAGGGTGCATTTGTGACATTTTATCAGTGTTTTTTTTTCTATGAAACAATGTAACGTTATGGATTTGAATTCATTCTTTGAAATGGACATAGCTACAGCAAAATCGGTGCGAAATTGATAAAAGTTGCGTCGCACAAAGTTCATTCAAAGTACATTCATATATACATGTATGATACAAGATGATACAACAGCAAGTCCAGTGTCCCTTTAATCCAAGCCAATTTCTATTTCAGAATGCCACAGAGGAGCAACTGAAGGGAGTAGCAAAGTTTTTGAGAGAAATATTCCCCCTCCTTCAATGTAAGCTCATATTAAATTTGTCTAGTCTAAAAGTTTTAATTGTAGACCTTTAGTGTTTGTATAGGATAGTTCATGTTTATTTTATCTCTTTTTAACATTCAACCATGGTAACGATTTACTGTAAAATGATTACCTTTATGATAGAATTTTACAAAATGCCAGGACTTTTTTATTTTGTATTTTAACATCGTACATTTTGACCAGTATATATGAAGTGTTAAAGTATTAGTTCAAGGTAGAACTCACAGAACATAGTATAGAAGTATATAGACTATATGTATCAAAACATCACTATAACGATACCAATAGACCGAACAAGTTCATCTCATTCAAAATATTCCCTAAAGAAAATTTCATTATAAATTTGCTATGGTGAACTAAGCAACATATCTATCCGTATACTTGCAGGCGTGAACCTTCAGGCAGATAAAGAAGAAGTGCTCGTGTCTCTTGACTTGTTGGAGAAAGAAGGTTGGCTACTTTCTCTTTTATTAATGTTATTTACATTCTTTATTTGCAATCCTTCCGCTGAAAGTTTCAATCAAAATGTTTATATTCAAATGTGCTATTGATTATCAGGTTACTCAGTTCATTTTTCGTTTTCTTTACAATTAAATTATCAAGTCAATTAACCCTGACAATCGAGGGTTCTTTTGCTTACACCAATAAAACATAATATTGCCTGACGAAACAAACCATTAGCGTAATGGGGACCGCTAGATCACAAATCAGGAGTCCACTTTTTCTTTTGTCAGAGCTGGACTCAAACCTGCACCCATACAGTGCAACAACAAATGCAGCAGAACTACCAGTTACGTATTAGCCCCATTCTTCAAAAGAGATACTCTATAATGCTACTAGCACTACATTGTAATAAAGCACATGGGGATGTCATGGCCACTGCGGTCACTGGGAAAACTCTTGATAATATTTTGTGACAGCCAGGACACGAACAGTACTCGGTCGGGAGACACTCAAAATCCCCTTGGTCATAATCCCCTTGGTCCAAAAATGGCATAGTAGTCATAATCCCCTTGATGG
>JAUMHA010409135.1:0-10837 GCA_032359765.1 Saxidomus gigantea | reverse complement strand
CAAGAGTTATATCCCTTAATTGTTCTTCTGACAAATGAGGAAAGTCGACAATACTTGTTGAATCAATTATTTTCCATGTTCGAGGTCTAGATCTAGATCTACTATCAAACTGACTTTCTATATGTTCTTGCAATACATTGCTTTCTTTAGATAGTTTTAGCATTTTTTTAGCTAATTCAATATCTGTTTTTTTTTCTATTTAAAACAACTCTTTAATTCAAATTTTCGGCAATACTGCCCTTTTCAAGAAATTTGTGTGCAGTTTTACAATTTACATCTTTATGACAAGCTTGGAAATGAAAAAAAACGCCAGGAAATGACGTCATTTACACCAGACGTCATAATGACGTCATATGTATATATTAATACAAGTGTACTTGTATAAGAATCGTAGAAATGAAGATTAATACAATTCTTTTACAAATACACTTGTATTATTATATAGGCCTACCAGCATGCCCACAGGATTTTTAAAATGTGGGTACCTATACCCACTAGTTTTGGAAAAAGTGGGTACATGCTTAAAAATCTGAGTAATGAAGCAAAGAAACAAAGCATACATGGCCTGAACAGGTCCAATGTACTAAAAAGATAAAAAAAATCGGTTTGGTTCATTTACAAAAATAACTAGTCACATGACAAGTCAGCTGACACTGACAGCAAACTTTCCGCATGATCAAAGCGGAACACAACCGTCTCGGTAAACCCCCAGCAATTGATATGCGTTACGCATAGCTAGCAACGGTGCATAGTTTACACAGATGCAAAATAATTAATATACTGTCGTTTGGGAATACGATCTTTGACAACTTACGCTGATTTCGACCCTTAAGGAAGCTTCCTAGGTTCATTTGTTTCGCCATTTTGAAAATGTGACGTAATATAAGTAGTCTAGATCGCACAGATGTTTGCCGCTGGGAGCTTATTGATTTTTAACTGAAAAGCAAGCATTTCCCGATTTAAGGTTACCGACCACCAATTTTTGAGCCGAATTCGTTCATTCGCTGGCCACAACAAAGATGCCTACCTGCACGCACGGACATTGAACAATTCGCGTGCACATAGAGTTTTCTGCGTGAAAAACGCAGGATTCTACGTGAAAAACGCAGGATTCTGCGTGACTGGGCATGCTGGGCCTACATATAATTATGTTATATCTATTTATTTAATTCTTTTGTATATTTTTTATTTTTCATGCAAAAATTGAGAAATCATTATCAACTGCAGAAGACTAAATACTAAGAAAACCTGGGAAATACTGCAGAGAGGATCTACAATTTAATTTAGATAATAGGACAATTTATGAATTAACTAAATATGTAATAATATGATAAGTGCATATTAGACAGGACTATGTATCAATTAAATCATTTTCAGTTTAATATCAATTTAATTTTAGTTATTAAGTGTATTCTTCATGTGATTGGACATTTACTGGAAAGTACGAGAAACGTCATTTGGACGTCTGGAGGGACAGACGGACATCCGAGTCGATTTCTATCGGGGACATAAAAATTGAAATACACGTGAAATTAATTGTTTAACAATTTTTTCATCATTTTTGATATTAAGAAGATGTTCATTGTATCGAATACAAGGCTATTTTGCATGACAGACACTGATATCATACTTATTAAAGACGAAACACGTAATTCATTGGTCCAAACCTTTCTCGTTTTCCAAAAATGCATAACCTGGCATTTAATGCAATATTCACTAGGCAGAAAAAAACCGATCCTCCGGTATTTAGTGTAACCGGCTTATATTGTGAGAATGGATTAGCTCCCTTTAATATGCAACCCGCATTTGTCGATGTTCAGGATCACTAAGTATTTAGTCGTTATCGTAAGAAGATCGGTGTATAAAGAGCTAACGTATACATGTCTTAACAGGAATCATACTTTTTTTACGAACAAAACCAAACCCAGAATGTATGGTAAGTATAGATTTGTATAAGATCGACACGCTGAAAATGTCAGTGAAATATGATTCGAAAACGAAAGTAGATTTGTTATTTGTTATTATTAAGTGTTAGGTACAAACTTAAGCGTGTAAATATGATGCAATTATGATTTCCGAGTCATTTCTTAAACTACTTTTATTTTAGGTACAATATTGGTCATATAAAAAGTATAAATACAAGCGAGACGTTTCGTCCCAAAGTCGTTTCGGACTCGACAATGATGTCAAGGCCCCACAACATTTCAGCCTTACTTAAGGTCCAATTCGGCACCACTGTATAAAATATAAAAAAGAGAGTAGTGAGCTGTAGAATATTAGATTCGTGTATGTTTGTGTGTCCTGGTAAAGACTTAAGTGGAAGGCAATAGTTAATTTTATTAAGCAGTCCTGCAGCAATTCTATAGCACTTCTTGGTTAATTTTCAGGCATTTTTTTAGTAGTTGATAGTATTGCTTGCTAGCTGTTTTCTAAACCTTCCAAGTTCCTTAGCAGTATCGTTAGCTGTAAAAGGCAGTTCACTGACCTCAGAATATATGTCCAGTTTATTTGCTGTTGGCTATAATTAAACTAATGGCCTACTGCTAAATAACTGCTTATAATCTGCCTGGTAACTGTTATGCAATTCCATAAAAGTATAACGAGTAACCGGTGTCGAATGAGATTTTAAAGTGTATGAGACATGTTACTCCCGTTTCCGGTTTCAAATTACTTGCCGATTTCATGTACCTCGGAACCTTTAACTGGGAAGAAAAATGTATTCAGACGAATTTAACGCTTTTGCAGTATGACAGATCAAGTAGTTTTATCAGAATCTAAAAGAATGGCAGCAGTACCATGATTCAAATAATATAGTTAAACTGCGTGCCAAGAGTTAACTACAGAAAATAAAAAATGAACTTTAAAAACTTTCTTTACTCCACAGAATATCGCGGTTTCCTAAAGGGTCATTTTTCATGTGTTTATTTCTTAAATTCCCTGCCTATAGAACAGGCCCCACAAAACTAAATACAAATTTACATCATATATACTATAAATAGAATTAATCGCTATGGCCAAGAGGACATAAATATTACATAATTATATCTTTAATTATTTTCCCTTCTCAAAGAATAGTCTTAGAATTCCGGATAGACAAATTTCAGTTTCAGCCGACCAGGAAAAAACTAATAATTGATCAAAACCTTTTTCTGTTAAAATATTGGTCAAATTAGTGGCCGGACAACCTTCGCAACTATTAAACATTGTACTACAAAATAACACAAAAGCACTGTTATAAAAGCTTTATTTTTAAAGAAAGAGTTGTTGGTAATTACCTTTTATTACGTCCACTTTATTGCACCTTTGGACCAATACCCGCATGTGTTAAAATTTGCCACGCACTGCGAAATTGTTTCTCAGCTATGAAAACTGTGGATCTTTGAAATATGCAATTGTTGCTTGTCCGCATGTACGTCTGCCCGTAAACTTATCTACAGGTCGTAATTTTCATTTGACTTTGATGGAACTTGCTGATAAGGATCCCTGCAACTTGTAGATGATCAATATCTATTTTGGGGTCAGTTGGTCAAGGTCACAGTGACTTCCAAAAGCACTTCCTTGATGACACTCTACATGTCACAATTTTCATTCAATTTTTATCAAACTTGATCAGAAGGTTTTCCTGCAACACGTAGATGATCCCTAATGTTTTTGGAGACAGTTGGGTGAAGGTCAAGGTCACAGTGAGCCGAACTTTGAAAATCTTTTCCGCTTTTTATCTTGAGATATACGAGATTGAACCACAGTCCTCAAACTTCACATGATGATTGGTTTTACTCAGTAGATGATTGCTATTGTTTTGGGGGTCAGTTTGTGAAAAGGTATAGTCACAGTGAACAGAACTTTGAAAATCTTTTCCACTAAATGTCTTGAGATCTACATCTACCACAGTCTTTTGATAGCATGATTGGTCTTACTGAGATAATCTCAACTGTTTTAAGGGTCAGTTGGTCAAGGTCACAATGAACTCTGTTTGCTTTTCTTTGGTAACATTGCAAATGATTTTCACAAAACTTACTCAGAACAGTCCAGTCAGACTAAAAGAGCAATAGCCATCGTCTGTGCACGTAATGTGCACGTAACGTGTATATATCGTTCGTACATCGTGCGTATATCGTGACATCCGAATGACAACTGTAACGTTCTGTCTACTGTTTTTCTCAGGCAGTCACGATTGTTTAAGGGTGGGTTGGGATTTGGGCGGGGTTTACACCTTTGTGAATGTCGCATACCTCGGATTTTCACATAAATCATACTTCAGTATCGTGTTCATTGTGTTGTGGCTAAGTCGTCAGCACTCTAATTTTTCAAGTGGAGTTCAAATCCCATCCTCGTTGTAAATGAAGTAATTCCAGAGTAGAAAAGTATCAATTCCCCAGGTGGGCTTGAATCCTGACCTCAAGCATCGGAAGCGCACGCCACACGCTTTAGCGACGTGGTTGTGGTGTCAGCTTTTCATACTCGAGGTCAGGGTTCAGTCCCAGGTGTGGACCTGAGACTTTTCTCCTGTGGAATACTTCAATTTGTACAACCACACCAGGTAGACACAGCATTTTAGAGACAGTATCAAACTTATTGTTAGAAATTCACATTTTATTTACAGTGATATCACATTATATCATGGTACATAAATAAAAGTTTTGCAATCTCTACAAAGTTTACTGTTAAAATACATGAATTGTCCACACTTTCACTCTAAGTAAATTCTAGGCTTTTGTCAAAAAGACTTTTACTGTGTTTGCAGATTACATGATGTTTTAAACATTTTATGTACAGAAAAAAACAAACATTGCATTTCTTTTTCAGTATGATCAAAGAGAGATGTATATGTTGACTGACTTGATTCATCCAATAATTAGTTGACGTGAAGAATAAGTGAAATATGGTCGTATATAATATATGTATAATATAATATGGACTTGTAGTTTTACACGAATAGTTGTTCACGTAACAAACTGAGACACGATACACACAGTGCATGTACGTCTATAGATATGGCTACATGGAGATCAAAGATACTCGCTTCTCAAAATCGGGTTTACCTGTTCCGCCTGCGAACTCTAGTTATAGATGGAGGCAACCAAGTTGTAAGAGCAATTTTTATGAATAAGCTCCATATGATGAATATGTCTCTTGCTGGATTTCTCTTACAGGAAAAAAGCAAAATATGTAGCCTTAGACAAAAAAAAATAATAACACAACGACAGTATGACGAGCTCTTCCCTCCAAGTGGACAAACTCCATCAATAGAAAGATTTGAATTAATGCTTACAATTGTGTTGCTGAGGAATCTGGAGGTGTGTGATTTAAACCAGTTGTTTACTTGGAGAACCTCTGTCGAGGCAGATTTGTCAAGATTGAGAGAACATCGCAACTGGGTAAAGTAGTATTTTTGTCATAGAGATGAAAGGCAATATTTTCCTTATGATGCCTATGCATTCCGTTTGGTATTTATTTTCCACACCAAACTTTCTAAGTTGTCAAAACTGTAAATACTAAATGGCATGTTGGTAACAATAAGAAAAATTAAAACAAACTTGTAAGTATATTACAGTCAATAATTATATGCTTACCTATATGTTTGAAAATCAAAACTTTTCAGATGGTTTGTGAAGGTAATATTACCTGGTCACAGATCGTTGGATGTACCACATTGTGTGTAACATAGTCGTTGCTAATTTAAAACTAAATTGGTGTGAATATAATCTAAATCAGCATATAGATAAATATGTTGATCAAGTGTGTCCAAAGCATTGATTTAGTTTTCTAGAGCTTATGAAAGGGTTATAGCTTAGGATATATCTCATGAAATATTCATTGAATGTGCCAAAAGTACAATTAGTAATCACCACTTTCTGAAAACTGCTTAATAAATACACATAAATGTTTAGGTACTTTTTTGAAGAAAAGTGGAGTTATCCTACTCGCTTGACATTCACACAGTGGTTAAGTGTTCCGTACCAACCCAACGTCTTCCAAACCATTAGGGATATTGCTTTGAAACTTACAATACAATTTACATGTACAATCATAACCTCCATCAACAAACAAGAGTATATTACTCTGTGAAGGTTTTTTTTCCAGAATTATGGTCCCTTTTCGACTAAGAAAGCACAGCGTTGCTGAGTAAAAGCCACATATTGAGGTAACCCTTTGAAAATTTTGAAAAAAACCCTGTCTGTAGGCGAGAGAAGGTAAAGCTGCAATGAGTTTTTAGCGTAAGGCCCTTTTTCGACCAAGAGTCTTCGTTAACTTTTTCGTACAAGTCCACTTTTTGACTTAACATTTGAGATATTACATGTACTTTGAAAGTTGAAATACTAGTTTACTATCACGACCCCACATATAGGCAAGAGATCGTAACTCTGGGAAGGATTTCTTTGTAATGAGGGCCTATTATCCACTTAGAATCTCGGTTAGGTTGTTCGTACTTGTCCGCTTATTGACTTAACTATTTGAGATATAACTTTGAAACTGCTGTACCATTATGACGCCCATCTGTTAGCAAGAGCACATAACTCCGTCAAATATTTTTTAGTGTACATAGAAATTCTTAGTTAATAAAGTCTTGTGTGCAACTGGTATTGTCAGGCACATATTTCATTAACTACTCTGAAATATTAGTTAAAGCAATTTGATGCAGTGTTCGGGGAAATCGAACAATTTAGTTAGATAACTCTTGACTTAATATCTTGCAACTTATGGCCCTTGTGTACACTTTGAATATACACAGTCTTGTTTTTCCTTTTACTTCCAAAAGTTTTGTTTTAATGGCAAGCACTGACAAGAGTTGAGAGTGCTGTCCTATGGACATCTCTTGTTAGTTCACTTGATAGCTGGTAAGGTGTGAGCTATTGTGATCGCCTGATGTGTGTCGTTCCGTTCACACTTGCCTTGTTAACTCTATGGGGCACATTTGACATCCACTTTTCATGACAATTTGTCAGAATATATATCTCAATGATGTTAAGGTCATGCTCGAATCTGGATTTTATTGGCTAAAAACCTAGAAAACACCTAAGATGCCACATTTATTAATCAATCATCATTAACCTTTGTCAGAATGTTTGTCTAAATGATTTCAAGGTCAGATTCGAATCTGGCTCACACAGTCAAATCAATGAAAAACTTTGTTCAGACTCTAAAGGGTTCATTTATTAACCAGTCTAGGTTATATTCAATTCTAGCTCGCAAGGGGTCAAAGACTAATTCACAAACCTGGTCAAAAACTGGGTAACACGGTCAAATCCAAAAACAAAAGTTAATACTTGAGTTGTCACATTTTATAGCAAATCATCATGTAAGTTGGACAGAATGTTTCTTCTGTCAAGGTCAAACAGAATGTTTATATTAATGATATATAGCTTGAATTTTAATTTCAGCCGTATTAGGTCATAAGTAGATGATTTACTCAGGTGGGTGACATAGGGCCATGTTGACCCTCTTGTTTATGTCTCCCCTCTCGTGAAATTATTTATGAAATCTACCATTTAACTTATCTAAATGTAGCCGCCTGAAGTGCCTAATCGAAAGATTTACAATGGTGATTCTGTTTGTATTTTAGGTCGAGTATTACCAAACCCAATGACAAAAATTGAAGAAATTCTTAAATAACCCTCTTAGTAATACATGTACATGTGCATCTATATATGTGTTTGAACATTAAATCAAGGCATTTAACTTCACAATTCCCATGTTACTTGGATTGTTATAATAGAAAAGAAATTGTAAATCAAAATAAACGTATTATCAGCACAAACTGAATAAAGGCGTAAAACAAATCAGGGTAGGCGTTCAAATAGATTAATAAAGGTGCAATAAAAATTATTGAGATCAGAAATTGCATGGTTAAACACAATATGTTGAGATACTTCTCTTTTATAGTTGGCACATGTATCAGAAACAGAAGAGGTTGATGAAAAGGATTTAAAATTTAAGTGGACGGAAGTGGTACAGGTAATATTCTCATTAAGTAAATTTATATTTAGGTGATTACCGTTTTTAGCTCTTTTCGCAGAAAAGGGGAGCTATCCTACTTGCCTCGGCGTTGGCGTTGGCGTCGGCGTCGGCGTTGGCGTTGGTGTCACACATTGGTTAACTTTTCGTACCACCCCACTTTATTTCAAAACCATTAGAGGTATGGCTTTGAAACTTACCCATACTTGTTGACCATCATAACCTCCGTCTACAGACAAGAGTACATAACTCTGTCAAGGTGTTGGGGGGATGGCCATGTCTAACATAGCTCTTGTTCAAATCTTGATCGGGTTTGAATGTGGACCGTCTGGGGTTTAAAACTAGGTCAAGGGGACACATAAAAGGAAAACCGTGTGTACGCAATATAGCTTACATTTTACATTGGATCTTCATCATTTGTCAGTATGATTGTCTCAATGAAATTATGATCGAGTTCGAATATGATTCATCTGAGGTAAAAAACTAGTTTGCCAAGTTAAAAACCTTGTGTTTGTCATACCGGTTCTATTTACAACCCAAGCCTTATGAACATTAGCCAGTGGAGTTGGTGTGGATCATCACATTGGATTAAAAACTAAGTTCCTTGGCTATTTCCGAGAAAAATAGTGTTCGTACTCTTGTAGTCACATTTAATAGCCAATCATCATGTTAATTGGTCAGAAGGTTTGTCTAGTCAAGGTCAAACAGAAAGTATGTGTTAATGATATATAGTTAAGGGTTGACGTTTTGTAACTTCTGGTCATACGTAGGTCTTAGGTGAGTGATAAAGGGCCATCGTGGCCTTCTTGTCTAAATAAAGTTTGATGTGAAAGTGTTTAGGACCAACAGGGTTGTCGATGTACGATATAGTATCAATAAATGATATTGTTACTACTAATATAGTATAATGGTGCATGTACTTTGAGTATTTTGTCATGTTAACTTGCAGATTCTGCGACGACTAAACACCTCAATTCCAAACCCTGTTGCCGACCTTCAGCAGATGATTGACAGTATTGAGACATTGACTTTGGAATCAGGAGAATTCATAAAACCCCAAAAACGTAAGTCATGGTTTCAATTTTGGGATTTTACTAAAAAGAGACCATTGTCCAAGAACATTGCAAATATAAAGTAAGCCATGAAAACAACTGCAATTGTAAAATGTATACAAAAATGTACACTAGTATAACGATCGTCATGTGCTACATGAACAAGACTTAATGGTTGAAGTACAGACAAGTTTATACTTTGTATTCATGAAGATGGTTACAATGACATACTGTGTAGATGATCCCTACTCTTTTGTAGGTCATAGGGTCAAGGTCACAGTAACGTCTGTAAGCCTTTCCTTGATAACATTCCAAAAGATTTTCACAAAACTCAAAACAGTCAAGTAGAGCGTTATTGGCCTTTTTGTGCCTCTTATTAGAGCTACATTGTATTGTACATTTACTTTGTTTTCTGCGCCGCTGTTGTTGACTTTGTAGAAATAGCCGATGGTTTGCTCGTGAGCGATATAGGGCCACCATGGTCATCTTGTTATCCCCTGACAAGGTGGAGGGATACTGTTTTGGCGTTGTCCGCCAGTCTGTCCGTATATATGAATAGAATTTCACGAAACTTGTAATAAGTATAAAATAGGTAATGCTGCAGCACACGCGCAACTTCCGTTAGTTATTGTCCTTAAAGTGTTCTTTTCATTATTCAATTTGAAAACGTATCAGCATTAAATTTTAATCGTAATTGGATCAAGTCATTTAATGATCACATCACTCTTTCTAATATTCGCATCCTGTCCTTGTTTTAAATGAGGCTTTCAAAGAGGTTGAGCACCTTTCATAAATATTATATATAGAAACTTTGTTTTTTAAACTTATAGTCCTGATTTGATTTTACTCAAAACAACTGAATTTGTTTGACACAGAAAAAAGTATTACCCCTCATATCAGAGATGAGGCCCTAGTGGGGAGTTGACATTGTAACAGTGCTTCTTTTTTTCTGAAAAGGCTTATCAGAATTTTATTTTGTTTGGCACATACAATCAACTTTGTATTCTTTAACAACTGAAAATTTAGAAACTGGATTTTACAAAATGAGGCCCTTCAGGGTATGTAGTGCATTTCTTACATAATTATTCTATAATCTATATATAGAAACTTAAGAATTAGTGTTGTCTTAAACTAGTTGTCCTGATTTGGTTAAACTTACATGTAATGCTCTCAGAATATTATTACTATATGATTTTACTGCAAAAATAAATTGATGGGAGTTAAGCATCAGATTATGGTGGGTTCTTTAAATATTTAAAGATAAAAAATTTCTCATACACATGCACATTCAAAAAGTGTTTGCATAGAATATGAAAAAAAAAACTGTTTTTTTAGGGTTTTGTCAACATGCCTATTTTACTGTGTTGCGGGGCAAATGCCTGGTGTCGTTCGGCTTGTCAGTTATACAAAGAAATATCAATTGTGTTTACAATTCATATTTGGTCTGCAACGGCTTTTTGACGCGAGAGCCATCATGACGTCATTAATGATACCAGAGTTTGCATTTATACATGCATGTTATCTGCGATATTTTTACATGTTAAAATGGAAAAAGTAACCTTTAAGCGTTGTTCATTGTCTAGTGAACAACTCTTTGTTGTGCAGCTATCTATGGCCTTTGTGGATTGTAATTTCACATCAGAACTCCAACTAGTTATTTATAAGACGATGGCCACTGTTTTAACGGATATTATTTTTAAATTACATGTTACATATTTATACAGAATCTATGCACAGCAAAAACTTTTTTCCCTTAATGTGAAAAGTTGAACAATTTAGGTTCATTCATTTTAGGAAAATTCAAATGTAAGAATATAAAGATATTACTT
>JAUMHA010409124.1:0-10837 GCA_032359765.1 Saxidomus gigantea | reverse complement strand
ACTTTAACCAAAGAAGCAACGCCGACGCCGACGCACAAGTGACTGTAATAGCTCTCCATATTCTCCGAATAGTCGAGAAAAAAACAGGTATGCTTGAATCTCAATGGTACCATAATAGTAGGTCCAAATCGAATTTAACTTGTCAGATTATAAATATGTTGATCGTGTTGATCACAGAGATATTGAAACAAGACAAGACGTAGGCACATATTTCCAAGAATTCTGGGCTTTGAATACGGCCGACTAAAATCATTGCCTTTGAGTCAGCTCATTTTGCTTATAAGATTAAGTGTAAAATATGAAT
The DNA here is from genome assembly GCA_032359765.1 of Saxidomus gigantea. Classification (NCBI taxonomy): domain Eukaryota; kingdom Metazoa; phylum Mollusca; class Bivalvia; order Venerida; family Veneridae; genus Saxidomus; species Saxidomus gigantea. The sequence goes on along the minus strand of JAUMHA010409124.1, from coordinate 10,533 downwards.
TTCTATATTTTTGTTTAGATTGTGAAGAACCTCAGGATATTCTCTATGGCACAGTAACCTTGGTAAATGAAAGTAACACGGAGTATGGCGCATTAGCAATATTAACCTGTGATGAGGGATATAATGCAAGTATAAAAACAATACAATGTCTTGATACCGGAGACTGGAAGCCTACATCATGCGAAATTATAGGTAATATTTTCTTCTTTTGTGCATTAGGAAACCGTTAAAATTCTATAATAAGGTCAATCGTTAGTGTCAAAGAAAAAGAATGAAAAACTGTAAGCTTATTGCACATTTTTCATCTTTAAGTCAAATAATATTTTGGAAGCGTTTTCTACAATTATGTTCTTAGTCACAAGAAATGACCATATGATTTATATAAGTTTATACATGTAATACCTTTCGGTACGTTTGAAATCAACTAAAACGAGAATTCAACTCATCTTATGAAATTTCAAAAGCTGTCTGGTGACAGTGAGCTTTACATTACAACTGCAAGGAGAAGATTAAAGGCGCTTTTAGCATTTTTTACCATACAGGTGAATACATGTATATCACTGGACAGGTTACGAGTATTAAATATAACTTAAAACCTTGAATAAAGATGTTACTGACACAAGTTAATTTTCAAAGAGGTATTTAATTGGGCTAGTTGAAATAGCCACATCCATGTTAATTCCAAGTCTGAAAAAGGTAATATTTTGTCACAAGACAGTTAAGAGTGTTATCAGTCAATGTCAAAAGAAGTATTTGATAAATAAATGTTGATTGTTGAGACTTCCACAACTAGTAAATGACCCTGACATTTTTCGTCAATACACTACACTGAAAGAAAGGCCTATGCCAACATAATTTTCGAGTAACAGAATTCAGTTCTACATGTATGAGTATTCTATCAGTACATTTATTTTCCTATCCGAGCAAATTCAAAGTAATATCCTACTTTAATTTTAAGTATCTATGGTCTTCAAATTATTTTTTTCAGACTGTGGCAATCTAGAAGACATATTTAATGGAACGGTTAACATTTCTCAGGGAACTGAATTTGGCGCATCTGTGAGTTACAATTGTGATACTGGATTAACTCTTGTCGGTGACGAAACACGTGATTGTAAGGGAAACGGTAAATGGAGCGGTATGGAACCTGTCTGTGCAGAATCAGGTACAATACTAAGGTTCAAAAAGTTAAAACGTTTCAACAGATATTTCAACAGGTTCACCTTGTCAATATAGGACAAAAAGCTCGTCAAGCGTCCTTACTATAATATGTACATTTTACCCATACTTTTGACATCAATTGCAAAACAAACAAAATAAGGTATGAGTTGCTGTTTAGTATTAAACAGTTCGGTGGGTGTGGACACTGTTTTAACATTGTCGTCTTGCGACAGAGTGATACTCTAAACACGAAGTATTACCTATTACCCCACGCAATATATCCTAATTGTGACCTTTGCCTTGAGAGCAGATATCCGATTGTTAAGCGTGACATGATCCATGCATCTTGTAGTTGTAGAGATGTAACAACTATAAGTACAAACAACTGGGCAATTCAAAATCTCTGAACCGGTATCACACCGGTACCGGACAAAAAGTATTTCATTTCCTTGTTGATTAAACATACGGTATCTTCAACTAGTACTGAACTTGCGTCTCATGTCAAAGAGTATTATTTTATATGGTGGCATACTCTATCGTAATTAATTATATTATCACAGAAGTATGCCGCCATAGTTTTATATTCATCAAAAAGTATAAAAGTTCCTTTCGTCTTCTTAACAACTAAACTTCCTTACTACTTCGTCAGTTTTCATGTAGAAATGTCATTGAATTATACGTTACATTATATAAGCAGCGAGAACAATCGCCCGATGTGCTTCCATGCCTATATAATTCTATGTATGAAATATAGGTGAGAAGCAGTGTTCGCAAGAGCAAGACCAAAGAGGAACTGTTTGGCAAGAGGTTGTAGCGGGACAAGTAAGAACTTATCAATGTGGCCAAGGTTTCTCAGGTATTATTGCAGCCAAAATACAAAACAAATTGTTTTTCCTATTTTTCCAAAATATATCGAAAGTTTGTAACCTAAGGCATATACAATTACAAAATTAACAGTAAATGACGTTAAATGATTTACTTGCATATTAAAGTAACACATTTTCGAAATTTAAAAAAAATTATACTTAGTTTTAATTCATATACTTCACACATACGCACTCGTACTCGCACATTTAACTTCAGTAAGTCTTTTCACTGTCATGTTATCAATGTTGCAGGAATAAAAAATAGAAAATGCACACAGGAAGGAACGTGGGAACAGCCAAAGTACGAGTGTATGCGTAAAACTGTCACAAATGTGATTGCACAGGTATTTAATGGCCATGATTCTGATTAGTTAGTAAATGGACTTAACTACCTTTCCCTGGACAGAACCATTGATTGTTTCTAGGAATGTTCAGATGAATGTACTGACTGAACCGTGAACGATGTAGATCATGATCAGACTGCACGGATACGCGCTGGTCACAAAAGCACAACCACAAGCGTCCAATAATGTAAGAGTTGTAACGGACTTAAAGTAGGATTAATGTATTTTCAAAATAATATCATTTACAAAATACCGAAACATGGAGCGAAATGTATCTTTCAGTGTATTGTTTACTTCATATAAAATGAAAAATTATCAACTAAATGTTCACATTAGCTGCACCATTTTTAAAAAGATAGTAAAGCATTACTGTTAGTCCCTGGAATATTAATTCATTATTAAGCCGAATAATAGTAAATAAATATAATAACATTTTCTGTCAATTTGTACATGAACTCTTTTATTCATTTAGATTAATTCGATTGATGCGAATGCAACGCAGCAAGATTTTCTAAATGTTTTGAACGTGCTTGAAAATGTAACAACACAACAGGAAACCATAGAAGAACAAGACAGGCTTACCGACGGCGAAATAAGAGTACTGGTTGATTCTGTGGCAAAGGTTTCACAATTGCTGAAAACATCATCCGATTTATTGAGTGAAGATATTGCAAATGTATGCATTTTAGATATTTTCATAAAATAACTAGTAAGCGGCCTAACGTAGGAATTATAAAACGTATGAAAGTGCGTTGAATATGTATTCTATGAACAAAGCAAAGAGAAGTTGTTGGAGAAGTGTTTCATCTATATGCATATACCTCAAGAAGTCATTCGAAACTAGTTCCGCGTCTATGTCTCTGATTTGAAACGTCGAATATAATAAGTCTTCATGTCTTATTACTAATCTTTGTAACTTCCAGTTCCTTATACTCCCGGTACTTTATAATAACCTTTATAGCTCCCAGTTCAGTTCCTTATACTAACCTTCGCAAGCTCCCAGTTCCTTATAATAACCTTTATAGCTACCACTTGCTTATACTAACTACATAAGCTTTCAGTTCCTTATAATAACCTTAACAGCTTCTAGTTCCTTATACTAACCTTCATGAGCTCCCAGTTCCTTACACTAACTTTCGAAAGCTCCAAGTTCCTGATAGTAATTTTGTTAGCTCCCAGTTATGTTTATTAATCTCCATAAGCTCCCAGTTCCTTATAAAAACATTTAGAAGCTCAGAGTTCCTTATACTAACAATCACAAGCTCCAAGTGCCTTACAGTAACCTTGATAAGCTCCCATTTCCTTATAATAACCTTCATAAGCGCTCATTTCTTTGTACTAACTTCCATAAACTACTATATCCTTATAATAACCTTAATAGCTCCCAGTTCCTTATATGAACCTTCATAAGCGTCCAGTACTTGATAATAACCTTTATAAGCTCCCAGTCCCTTATACTAACATTCTTTGGTTCCTAGTTCCCTAAAATAACCTTCATACTACCTGCAAACCCTATATTCTTTATTTATGTATTGCTAAGACCTTTTGTAATGTAAATTAAGACATGTACTCCCAAAACAAAATTTTCTGTAAAACGTACATGTACATGTATATATTTTGTCGATCAAAAAAAGAACGAAGTTGACCAAAAGTGTGATAAGCTTACTACCTGAAAGTTATTTCTACGAACATTTCATTTATATATTTACATGTTAATTGGTTAACTATTATCCGTCTATGCAACAAAGCTGTCATGGAAAGTTAAAACGAAAACCCAAATTTTGTTTTCAGGCGCTTATTGGATCAGCAAGTAATTTGGTAGATGAAACAAATTCAGTTAGCTTGGGGTCATTATCACAAACGGTGAGACATGCTTTTTGAAAACTGAAAGTCAAAATAATTTATTTAATTTTGTGAAAACCGATATACAAAACATGACGCCAATGATTTGAATTGAGATATAGAGTAACACAAATCATTTGCTTTTTTCTTTGCTAAATCTTTGAAACTTTTGTTGTTGAACTTGTTATACTATCCATTTTTGCTATCATGTTTTTTACAAAAAACAAATAAACGGATATTGTACTATATGTAGGATAACAGTGTAGCCGAAGCTATATTGGCAGCGGTTGATACCTTTGGGGAAGCTCTGGGAGATGCTGTTTCGTCGGGAAAAGTTTTGCCACCTGTTGTAAAGAAGAACCTAGGTACACTAAACATAATCATCACTCAGACTGATTGTTGCTGAACTTTAAAGTCCCATGATTGCTTTGGATATTACAATTACTTGTTGCACTTATATCACCAAGTAACGAAAAAATAAATTCTAACGTTGCTTTTCAAATATAAAGTAAGCGTACTATAAATATAGCGGAGGATTCTGTTCAATGATATTGCAAAAATAAATAGCAACATCTGTCTGGCAATGCAATAATATTTCGTTAAGTAGCTTTATAAAATAAAAAAAGAAGCATACTTAAACTATGATTTAGTGTTGACAGAATACAGCTATGCCATTACTGTATTTGCAAATTCAGTTAAATTTTGTATACATATTAAATAATTTTAAATAAAGTGATCATGTGAATTTAATCTTTACCCTTTTAACAGTTAACATTTTTGTATTTCCATTACAATTTGTTGTTCAAAGGGTTTTGTACATGTAATGCATAGTTTTGATTGAGTAACTATTGCATTGCACTGAATCAGATGTGCATGCTGCTAAAATCTACACTTATCGCCAAGTCAGAATCAATTGCCTCCAGCATCGCCTAGTCAGAATCACTTGACTCTTGCAAAGTAAAGTTTTCAAGCTTAAACTACAAATAAAATTAATCCAATAGTTTAGACATGGTATTATTTTCTTCAAAAGAGACACATAAAGAAAAGTACTTTTGACCGTATCATTTTTTGCTTTCACGTTTTGAGCGTGATAAGTTTCATATATACAATGCTGTTGTTGTGTTGAATACAATGTAATTAGTAAAGTTTGTTGCAAATTTCTAGAGAAATAAAAGTTATTTTCAATTTAAGGCAGATCTGACATTTTCTAGATAATAATAATAATACATTTTTTAAAGCACTTCAAGCAAAGGAAGTATCGTCAAATGAATTTATCTTTCCTGGACAAGATGTTAAAACTGGTGATATGGACGCTAATACTCAGTGGCTAGTAAACACAAAGAGTAAAGTTCATCTTGACCCAGCGTCTTTACAAGGTACAGAAATAATATCAATCATTAAATGTGTGTTTGTTAAAATGGACGGACACATTCTGCAGGTTAAAGTCACTCGAAAACAGAAGGCATGGACCCTGCTATAGTATCAAACAATCAAAACACATTTAAGGAATTCCTAAATTATTGCCTGAAGTCAAAGAGATAGAGAAGGAAAGATTAAAATAACCATCAATTGATCTTTAATGAAAATAAAAAAGTAAAATGTAGGATGAAATAGTAAAACGTCATTTACGTAATGGTTAAAACAGTATTATTTCAAACGTCATTTATTAAGATTGTTGCTTTGTTCTATTTAGGGATAATAAAATTGTTTTTATTTTCACAACCAGGTGAAGCTTATGTGGCTATTGCAGCAATTTACAGAGACTTATCAGACATCCTGCCACACGATAGGTAAGGTTAACGAATATTCACAACAATATATTGTTTTCAGGAATTATTGAAATCGGCATCAGCAGTTTACATAATCAGGTCAGAACAAGTCTGTTATTGAAAGTAACATGGCAGAAAAAGACTGCCATTGACAATTCTATCAGATAGAAATACCAGGTCAAGACTGTTACTAAAACTAAATGTCTTTGAGATTGTTAGATGAAGGCTGCTGTTGCCGCTTTAGTCCTATGGTTGAGTTTGTCTGGTCAAGTCCTGAGGTGCGTTTCATTAAAATTCCTAGGACAATTAAGAAAGGGGCACTCCTAGGATGATCTTATGATTCATACTTGGAGCGTTTCAACGAACTTCACAAGCACAAATGTAGAGAGATATGAATAAAAAAATCAGTTATCCTATCATTTATTCTTTTGTCTTTTACAAAATATGGATACATGTATCCATGTATTTTTTGCATAAGAATACTGTCTGAATAAATAAATTTAATGATTATAATCAAACAGCCAGTCATCATAAAAATCGAAAAATGACTGTAGAATTTTTATTTTTGAATTCTTAGATCATTTTTATCTATCTATAGCATTTTTGAAACGACATTTGAAAGTAGTTTATTGTAATTTTCATCATCATCATCAAACTTTCACAGTAATGTCTTGATACTATTACGATATGGCCTGAAACATGGAAGCCGCTGTAAAAAGTGAAAAACTACCTTTAATATCTAATGTTATAATGCAGTTAAGCATATTTATTAAAGTAAACAGTAGGCAGTATATATTACCTTTTACTTTACAGATACCTAAATTTTTGTTTTATCAGATTCATGTAGCAGAAGTTTAAGAAAATCAACCAACGTGAAGTGACAGCCAAGGTTTCATTATATATAATTTGTGTTTTAATTTATTTATCTAATTTAAAGTGAAGATGAGAAACTTAATGGACAAGTTGTCTCCTTCTCGACCACGCCTTCACTAACAGGGACGATTAATCCATCAATCAAACTCACATTTCAACAAACAGATGTAAGTGTCTTATTTACTTTAATGAGTATTATCATACTAAAAAAGCTAATTATGGTATAACAATTATGACAATCGAAAGCTTTCAACTTTTAAGACTTTTTTCCCTCACTAAAATGTATTTAAAGTAACAATTTTTAGGTAGTGTTTTAGATAGTGTTTTAGATAGTGTTTTCATATAATGACAAGACCGTGACAAAATGCATTTTAGGATTATTTTTCTATAAGTACTGGCACGTAAATATGACACAAATATTCGAGTGGGCCAAACATATGTCTTCTATCTTTAAAATGAAAGAAATTTGTGAACAGCATTCAGAGTATTATTGACTTTTATCAGTCACAAAATTGAAGAATAAACAATAGTTCATAAACATGTTGCTTTGTCTAGATGTATACAATTGTAGTTTTTGCAGACTGAGTTCACGAAACCTTCTTGCAACTTCTGGAAATTTGAAAGGTGAGTTTCATTTATACTCGTAAAGATGACTTTTACGTTGAAGAGAGATAGGTTATTTTATTGAAATATAAACATCAATCATGAAAACTGCATGGTAACAATAGATTTCTCGTTCTGAGTTAATGTCATATTTTTATGGATAAAAAAATACCTCATTAAATGATAGATAATTATTTTAGATTAAAGCTTGTACTATTTATTTTTTTCATGAAGTGATTCCACTGGTTACTGGTCGAGTGAGGGTTGTAACGTCAGTTCCGTACAGAATGGAGTAACGGAATGTGAATGCAATCATCTTACAAATTTTGCAGTCATTCTCAGCCTACAAGGTTTATTTTCATTGTATTAGTTCAAACTACGGATAGTTTAATGCACTTGACCTAATACTGCTAACTGCCTCAAAGCAACGTTGCCTTGTTTTTCTATCCAGACATCCTGTAGTAAATAATTAATTGAATGCTATCTGTTATCACTGCTGAGAATGTAAGTACGTTTTGCGAGGAGGACATTGCACGTGAAAAATATAAATAAATAGATCTAGTCTGATATTCAAGATGAATGAAGAGGATCATCTTTTTTGTAAAATTTGCTAAAATATGAAGTTTGCTCTATACCCTGACGCTTATTTTAGAATTTAATTTTAATATATACTACAATTGACATCAAATGGTAACTAAAACGTGTCTGCATATTTCAGATTGCGGAAGTCTCGAGAACCCGACAAATGGTAAAGCCGATACTTCTTCTGGAACAACCTATAACTCAGCAGCAAAATTCAAGTGCAACGATGGTTACCTCATTAACGGTACTGATAGAAGTGTGTGTCTATTCAACGGATCTTGGAGTTCGAATAGTCCATATTGTATTCCAAAAGGTAATTGAATCATCGGAAACATTGATTGTAACATCGTCAATTTAAAAATTAATGTCAGTTTTTGCGATGTTCATCATCTACTAGTAATAAATAATGATTTGGAGATCTGATGCGCAGTAATAAACTGCGAAGGCATGAGGCCTTCGTGGACTGACTATAACAACGCAGCTGAACGACGAGGAACAACGCTTGATATATTATATTGATTCTAACATGACTTGATATAACCAAAAAGATAAAATGCAAAGAGCTATACCTTTATTTAGAATTTTAGTAGCACGTCATAAGACACAGTTTGACGTCATTAATTACGGCATGACGGCTAATGCTTCGCTTCAAAACGTTGTTTATTGCACATTTTATAATAATCGTTTTCCTTCTTTGTTTAACTGACAAACGGAATGAGTCATGTTATAATATTTCTTAATACCCGGCGACAGCGTTTGTCAAATATATATTTACACGGTAATATTCACTCCCTCCTGAAACTTTTATATGTGCAGCATTTTAAGATTATACAGAAATAATATCCTCAAAGCGATCGTGATATGTTTAAATAGCTTAGTACTGTTTTAGATTGTGAACCTCTAAGAAACCCTAGAAATGGTAGAGTAGACCATTCTAGTGGGACTACGTATAGAGCTAGAGCAACGTTCAGCTGTGATGACGGATTCAGTGTAGATGGCATTGACACAAGTATATGTTTAGCCAACGGTTCTTGGAGTTTACCAATCCCAATATGTAATGAAATAGGTAACTTCGCTCTTGCACATCAGAATATTTCTTTAAATTAACTCGTACAGAGAATAATAAATAAACTAATGTAATGATAGAAATGTATTCTATTTACTTTAAAATAATGCTGATATATGCCTTTCACACGCTTTTTCACGAAAACCATTTAAGGCATGTAGATATATTTCGATTGTAAAGGCAACGCTCGAAATGTTTTTTGAACAAATAACGGTGAATATGCCGGTAAGATATCTTCCTCGGAAGTATAAGTTCTACATGTAAATTGTAACACCCAAGAACATCATGAGAAACAACAGTTACCATACACACAGGCCAATCCATTAACAATGCAACCTTTTATCTTGATATAATAGCGATTTTGTTCTGAGAAGATCGATGACTTAGCGATCATTTTTCAGTACGTGATTCGGGTAAAGGAAGTGATTTAATTTGTGCAGCATATTTTAATTCCTTTGTCAGAGACAGTTGTACCAACATGTGAAGAAAGCTTGGACAGCAGAGGATTTACATGGGTTTCAACACAGGCAGGGAATACCAGAAACGAACTATGTGAGGATGGTTTTACAGGTAAGAAGAATACTGTCTTCGTATTCTTTAACCACGTAACTATTTAAAAGTAAAACGTTGTATGTTAACCGGAGTATTGTTGTATATAATTTCTAAAGAAGAATTTCAATTAATTTACACTTCTTAAGCTGTCAACTCTCCCCAACCTTGAAGCTTTTTTCAATGTCAAAAAAGATATTTCTTTTTTACGAATATTTTTTTAAAGCTAAAAATCAATGATCTTGTACCTCGTTAAACATGAAAATGTCCTAAATGTTTAGACAATTACTTCTAGACACAGACTGCAATACGAGCACACGAGGGAGCCAAACACTGAAAATAAACGGTTGTTCTTCTATCTTTCTTTGCAATTTTCAAGGGTGAACATCCTTATTTCTTACTCGCTCTCTATTCATTGCAGGGTTTAGAACACGAATATGTAGGTCTGATGGGACATGGCAATTGCCGAAGTATGACTGTGTACGTGAAAGTGTGCAAGAAGTTGATGAAACGGTACGTCGTGATCGAAACAATATGAAGTGTAACATATCCATTTCGTGCAAAAATAAGTTCAAATAAAATCAATTATAAACTAATTCCTACGGTTGCCTTTACTTGAATAAGATGATAATGATTTCTAGCAGTTTTGGAAAGTTTCAGCCCTTTCAAACTATTTATAATTTGTTGTTTTACAGGTACAAACAATATTCGTGAAAATTGTTCAAATCACTCAAGAAACACTTAACTCTATAGGTATATGAGAGATGAAAGAAAGCAAAGTATCTATACTTTCGGAAACACATGTTTGCATTCTATTTCACTATAGGTAGCTAATTTGAACGTCAATGCAACAGAGGATGAAGTCAGTGATGTTTTAA
>JAUMHA010409113.1:0-10837 GCA_032359765.1 Saxidomus gigantea | reverse complement strand
CATTTCTCAAAAACCATTTAAGATATTTACATAATTCAAACTGTATTATAAGAAGAATTGTTAGGATATAAAAGTTCTTTGTTACAGACATATGCCGTCATATCTCAAAGCTCGCCGAAATCTAAAAACACAGTTTTTGTCAGTTTTTATTGAATTTCTTTCTTATATGCACATTGACCCCCATTTTTTATTCTTGCATTCTAAAACAAAGGTTTTAATCAAACTGAAGACAAAATATCTGAAAAAGCTTGTTACTCCTTTGTTTACTCCTTTATCATGAAATATTCATTTTTCAAAATGTTAGTCCCCATAAAAAATAGGGTCAATAAAATTTCTTGTTATTTTGAATTTCAGCAGTGACCCCGCTTAAGGTAAAGGACAAGGGACATTAAATATTACTTTTGATACGGCTAGGTTTTTTACTTATATAATAGTGGTGTCTACCCTATTTTGCAATTTTTACGAATGCAAATAATTAATGATGATATGCAAATCTTGCACATGCGCACTTAGCTCAAACTATTCCCGGGTAAAATTGTCATTTCGGTCATGTAAACGCTGCAATGATTGGGCCGTGTTTGCAGCTTTGCAAAATGTTCGTTTCTGAAGCCAATCAAAATTGTCAATACAACTGACCTTTAAAGCTTTCATCCAGGGTCCAAAACACGAAGCAGGTCAAACTCGATTGTTTTGGATATATTTGAACGGCAAATTTTGCTGATTTCCTGTATTTTTTTTTGCAAATAGGCAAATTGTCTGATGGTAAGTTTTAGTTTGTTTATATGATTGTTTCTGTTAGTTGTTCTGTTTTATTTCCGGGATAAATTATGCCTCAAAAACAACTGACAGCGTTTATAAACACCGGTGTTTTAGTTTCATTTTTAGCAAAAAATACAGCAGTTTTGAACTAATAACAGAATTAATTTTAGTCATTTCATCGACCGTATATTGTGACATGCATGATAATTCTTGATTTTGTACTTAGAACAATTTTATATAGATAACTTCGCAGAATCTCGAGGAGAATTTGCTGTGTCTTCAATGACAATGTTATCCAATGTCCGCAGACACTTTTTTGTCAATATTTTGGAATCACGTAAGGCACAACAGTCAGCAGTATCTTTATTACACAGGTGTATGACACACTATACTGTACAACCCTTACTTGATTTTTGTCATGACAGGGGAGCACTTCTAGCATAACAGTCCCCATGACTTCCAGTTTCAGCCCATACACCTCTGCCTTTCTATTGCAAAGTACCGCTACACATTTGACACATTGATTGACCCAAAACCTACCTGAAGCGGAAAAGTGGTTGACACGCTGTGGTGGTAATCCAGGGATCGCAGGTTCGATCCCCTACTCCTCCACTAACATAACTAATTGTCTTTTGGATGAGACCTAAAACCAAGGTCTGATGTATCTGTGCTGTACACCAGGTATGCTAAAAAACCAGGTGGTGTCTCTGGAACAGGACACATCTGTATCTTACACTGTCCGACGAATACAATTACTAAAATGGCGGAACTCTTTCTGGGGCACTGGTCATATGGATTATACACACAAAACCTATACTGTCACTGATAAATCAATAGTGGGATAGTCCCAATCAGTGGGGCTTGCTAAACTTGAATCGATGACAGAAAGGGCCCCAGTCCAGAACCCCAAAAAATCATTTGCAGGAAAGGTCCATGTTCTTTTTTACCGAAACGGAATTCAGACGTGTTTCATACCAGATTTTGTCTACTTGTACCAATTTTAAAAAAAAGGATAACACTGAACAGACTATTCATATTCTTGTTTTTATAAAATAATTTAAATGTTTTTGCAGTGTTTTTAATTTCAGGAAATGAAAAGGCTGAAGAAACTTGGCTTGTTATTGCAATATTTTTAGTTTCAAGTTTTAACTGCAGGAGCAGACTGAATCTGACTGGAATAGCTGGGAGGTTGGTGAGGAAGGAGATTCCAGTTCACTTTTGGACCCGTTCCAGAAGCAAGAGGATGCTACTAGTGTAGTTTCAGGAGAAGGCGGCAAGTCTGACACCATGTATGATAGCAGTAATGTTGAGGTAATTATATGCTATTTTAGGCAAAATCATGTATTCTATTGCGCTTTTGAAACTAAATGTATTAGCAGGGCTTAAAGTGGTCAAGTTTGTTTCTTTGGGCAAATTTTCCCCAACAGGCTGTTCACGTAGCACACATGACAATTTTGAAGTTAGAAATGTAGCCAGTGCACTTTCTTTTTGAGCGAACTCGTCTTGGCTACTGCCAGGGATAGCACTGTTTCATTGACCACTTTTACATGTCAAGAACAACTGCTATATATCTTAAATCTAGAATTCAGAAGCAGACAGATGCCACCTCTGACTTATTAATCAGAATTCAGATTAAAACTTGTGCTACCATTGTATTGGTTTGTATTTTTGTTTTTGAATTCTTAACAATAGGGAGAAGAGCCAACATACCAGTTTGAGAGAGATTTTGAGAGCCTGGAAGAGCTGAGTGAGAGCATGTCAGATGAGGAGGAAGAGGATGGTCACAGTAGTCAAGTTGTTGTTGATCAGTCTCCATACAGATTCATGAATGGAAATGATGGTATGGGTAAGTAAATTCCTTTGTCTTGGTTTTAGCTGTGTTAATACTCGACTAATTTTTGAAACATTGAAATTTGTTACTCAACTAGTATCTGAGCTGCGTTTTGTAACTTTTGATTGGTAGTTATGTTGCTTTAGTACAGAGGTTTTGTGACTTTAAGAAAGAGAAGCAGGACAAGAGAGCATATGAAAAATTATTTCAGGTGATACATTTGATTCTGAACACCAGTGTGATTACTGTGAATAATTACCCCTTTTACACAAAATCACTGAATTTTGTAATGATTTTCAGCAACTTGTGAGAGATGTGGAGCTGTTGGTATTAAGCATGCATTCTACTCTAAATCAAAAAGGTTTTGTTCTCTGGCGTGTTCAAAAGCAGCTGCTAGTGGAGAAGAATACATCCCAACACAACCACTAAACATACCTGTAAGTTTGTATGATATCTTCTAATCTTCTTTTGTCAGTTCTTGTTACCTTCTCTATTTCTCAAGCTGTTAAGTTCAGCTGTCTTGTATTGCAAATTATCTGTTACTGAAGTTGTGAAGGATATGGTGACATCATGTGCTCCTGTAAAGTCATGAAAACTATTGTTCAGTAAGTTTGTTGTGTGATTACAAGGAATGTTTGGGCGATGCTTTAATTTAAGAAATTGAACTGGTTTAATCAGACATGTCAGATGTCTCATTGCTGCTTTCAAGATTTGCTGTTGGTGAGTGCTTGATGTATTTTGGGATAACTTGATCAATTTGATATTTTTGAGCATTACTTGCATGTACATGTAACCTAAAGCCTCAGTCAAACTGTTATTTTGACAGAACTAACATTTGATCTGCTAATTGGTTTGATTGTTGATTTTACTTGTGATCCAGATTTCTTTCTATGTGAGATTTAATATTACAGAAGAAGCAGGTGTCTGTGAAGAAACAAAAGTCAGGCAAGTTCATAAGGCAAAGAAATAAACATAACAGCAGTAAACAAGGTAAATTCAATGAATTAATTTAATTAATTGACAGCACACACTTAACACCTGTCCCTGCATCTAAGTTAAACTAAGTATTTGCAATATGTGATTGCATTTTCTTCTCTTTGAGGTTACATTTAACTTTACCTCATGGAAATTAGCAGGTAAACAAAGTTACTACTATTTAACAACTGTAGTATGAGACTTTTTTTAATTTGCATATTTAATTTGTTTTCTTTTAGTCCCTACAACTTACATTTCATGGAACAATTCTAAGTGCAATGCACCTTATTTAATGGTTATATATTTATGTTTTCAGGTGTTGTACGTAGTTTTGATTGGGGTTCATACATCCTTGGCAGCCATGCAGAGGGAGCACCTGTCAGTTGTTTCCAACATGTACGATCATTATTTTAATTTAAATTTTTAATGGTTTTTACTGTAAATAACATAAAATATTGTCATACTTGTACACAAATAAGCTTAAAAATTCTTGCTTTTCAAAACATACATTCTGGTTCTTGTAGTCTGTGGTTTTGAGAATTGTTTTAAAAGCAGCACAAGAGTCAGACAAAATTTTTTATGAAACTATTTTAGCATTTGAGAGATATAAAAACTTGCATTTTGAAGGTCATGATAATGAAACTCTGTTGCCATTCAGGTTCCTATGTCAGATTGTTGGGACAATATTACTGTTGGAATGAAGGTGGAGGTTCAGAATCTTGACTGTGATTTACAGAGTATGGTCTATTGGATAGCTTCAGTTATCAAGCTAGCAGGTAAGCATTCTTTCAGAAAAATTCATTATTCAGCTTTAACCATAACACATGTTTAAGATACTTAAAAAGTAAGAAGAGAAAACCGATATAACTTTTAACAAATTGTAGTAGCCAGTACATTTAGAAAAAATGAAGATAAAACAAAACTATACAGAAAACTCATAAAATACATGTTTGTTGCAGGATACAAGGCTTTGTTGAGATATGAGGGGTTTGGAGTAGATGGACAGAAAGATTTTTGGATTAATCTTTGTCATAAGGAAGTTCATCCAGTTGGCTGGTGTGCGACAAGTGGCAAACCTCTGGTACCACCAAAAAGTAAGTTTCATTTTAATGCCTAATATTTAAATAGTTGAACCTGTTTAATGCCTAATACTTTATAGATGATTGTAATATTTTTACAATATATTCCTACCAAAGTAAACAAAGTAATGGGTAAAAGAGGTGTTTGCCTATCTCTATGTTGGTTTGCTCATGTCATGTAATGGATAGGGTTATTTTGCACACTTTTTCTATGAAGACTTACCATATCTGTTTTAGCTATTCAGCACAAGGTTTCTGATTGGAAAGACCACCTAGTGAAAAGACTGACAGGTTCACGAACATTGCCCAGTAATTTCTTCACTAAAGTACAGGAAGGAATCAACAACCATAAATTCCGTAAGGGGGTACATGTAGAGGTAGTGAACAGGATGTGTGTATCAGCAATGCGAGTTGCAACTGTTGAGGAGGTCATTGGGGGTCGCCTCAGACTGAGATATGATGACTCAAAAGTGAGTTGTTTATTTTGTGTTTTTAGCTCACCTGAGCATGAAGTGTTCCAAGTAAGCTTTTGTGGTCAGTGTTTGTCAAATGTTGTGCATCTGTTAAAAGTTTTGCTTGAAACAACTTTTGATCAAACTTCACAGGAATGATCTTTGGATGGTCTTCTACCAACATTGTTAAAAAAATACAGTCTTCCACTCAGAACTCAATGGAAAAGAAAAACTTAAAAAATCTTCTTCTCAAAAAAACAGAAGACTCAGAGCTTAGATAATTGATATGTAGCATGGTCTTGTGAACCTCTTTCAAGATTTTTAAATAATGACCTCTGGGCCAAAATAGACTCCGCTGTATGGTCACTGCTTTTTACATAGGCATCTATAAAATGTATAAGAAAGTTTTTAAAAATCAACTTGTGTCAAACCACACAGCCTAGAGCTAAGATATTTGGCAGATAAGATTGCCTAACGGTCCGCTAATAAGACTGTTGAAATCATTTTTTCCAACATTAAATGGTAGAGATTATAAATGAAATGATTGTTTGCAGGAGGAAGCTGATGAGTTCTGGTGTCACATGAAGTCAGCATTACTTCACCCAGTAGGCTGGTCACAGCAGGCTGGACATAAACTTCATTGTACAACAGGTACACATTTTACATGTACAGTTCATTTGTGAAAGGTGTTCCATGTTGCATTAAAAGTTAAGATTTTTGTTTTGTAAAATTGTAAAACTAAAATAGTAACAAAATGAATTTAATGAATATAGGACTTGCAGTGGTCAATATTTTCTTTGCGTTTTTTTTCCAAGCCTGTTTGCATAGCATTCAAAACATGCTCAGTAAAATACAAGATGTAGAATGTTCGATTTCTGTTAAGCTGATTTAATTTCTTAGTTAACTAGTTTGGTATAAGGTATTGCCCGAACCAGCTCTAAAATCCATGTAGACTTGCAAATTAAGTCAATTTTTATTTCAGAGTTTGTTGCATAAAGCTATAGTTTGCTGGCTTCAGTTTTTGTGTCGCCTTTTCACTGACAAAAGTGTAAGAGGGTGACAAAAGTGTTTAACTGAACACCCATTTAATTGTGTATCTAGATCTCAAGATTACATTAGCCTATCCTTGATCTAGTGTTTGTATTAGAAAAACTTTTCATTGTCAGTAATGGTGCTTAATCTTTCATGAGACAAAACTGTAAAACATTCTTGACTTAAATGTCTTTCAGAATACAGAAATCAGTGCCTTAGCAAGGTTACTATGCAGAAATATGATGCTACTGATGCTTCTCCGGATATGTTCTCTAAGGTAGGTAACTCTTCTATAAAAGCAGTTTATAAACTTGTTACTTGTTCTTTTTTTTATACTGGGTAGAGGGCAGCTTAAGAAGTTTTGATTGGGTTAACTAGATTTAATATTAATCTGAAAATGCACACATACAACATATATGATTTTAAAAGAATGAAAGAAAATTACAGTTCCAACAAATCCTTGATTCAGTTGAAAGTCTTAAAAAACATGACATATTTCACATCTGTTTTCAGTTGAAGAATCCGCCTGAAGGGTACAAATTTCAAGTAGGGCAGAAACTGGAAGCTATTGACCCTTTGAATTTGTCTGCTGTGTGTGTAGCTACTGTGATGAAGGTAAGATAGACACAACGTGATAATCTTGAGATAGTTGTTCAATAAAACTTGGGTATTGTACTGGCTTGACACTTCTTTTACAAGTTGTCAGCATTTGTTTCCCCTGAAAAAGATATTGTTATGTTTGATATTAGCTCACATGAGCACAAAGCGCTTGTGATCACCTGTTGTTTGTCGTCTGTTCACATTTGCCTTGTTGACACTCTAAAAAGTCACACTTGACATCCAATCTTCATTGGGCATCCGAAAATTTATGCATTGTTGAAGATACCAAATACAGACACCTTTTATCTGTCAGTAAACATAAGTTATCAGCCAGTTACACCAAAGTCTGAAATTTACAAATTTGTCAATATAGAGTCTGAATATATTGATTCAATTTAGTTGAAGTTACTCCACTGGAGGACTTTTGATAATTTTTGGTGTAGAGTAGTTCAGAAAAATCAAATTATGTAGAACGATATTCTTAAAGAGTTATTTCTGTAATGCATTTGCTTTTCAACTACCTTAATATATTTGTCCAGGCTGTAAGTTTTCTTAATCGTTTACATAATCACTTTACAGGTGCTGAAGAACAACTACTTGATGATAGGCATTGATGGTTCTGTAGCTCAGAATGGCTCTGATTGGTTTTGTTACCATGCTACATCCCCTTGCATCTTTCCTGTGGGATTCTGTGAGGTGAATGGACTAACTCTAACACCTCCACGAGGCTATAAACTGCCATTCAGATGGTTTGACTATCTCAAACAAACAAGATCTGTTGCTGCTCCTGTGAAACTCTTTGATAAGGTATGTATCTGTGTTTTATACACTCTTCTCTAGATGGGACATATTGGATCATGTGCTCTGGGAAGATGGAGTTACAGCAAAGTTAAACATATGCTACATGGATTAGAAATTGAGAAAATATTCCAATTGGGCCTAAGGGAAAAAGTGTTTCTTTCGGGTAACCTGACCCTACCTACAAAAAGCCACCAACCCTAGTCTGTTTTGGGGGTGGGTCCATTAATTTTTGACAGAATAAATCTGCATAACAACATCAATATATGAGCTATGACATTTGTGAGAAATAGCACTATTTGCTAGAAAATGATCTTGCCAAAGTATATTTGAAAAAAATTACTACCAACCCTACCTAGTAATTTTGGGGATGTAACTCTAACAAATAATTTCTTACGCCTTATTTCCATAATTATTCAGAGCTCTGACCTTTTTATATGTTTGTCCATAAAAGGGACTTATGGGAACCAACCGTGGCAGCGACCACAATAAGTAATAAGAATATTTCAGATGTGTAAAGTAAATGATATTTTTTCGTTTGTAGTGTTATGTTTCAAACATCTGTTTTACAAGCTTTTAATTCTTTCGAAATATCTTTATTCTGACCAAAAGAGTGTTTGATGTCTTTTAACTGTTATGTCTATATTTCTTGGTTACAGGAAATACCTAAGCATGGATTTAAGGCTGGAATGAAACTGGAAGCTGTGGATCTGATGGAACCAAGGTAAGAACTTCCAGCAGGAAGGGCAAAAAGCATAGTTTCCTGAATATGTCAAATAATAGGAAGTATTTCCAACTTGCTTTAAATAAATTTTTAATTTACGAAATATTGAAATGAGGCAGATAAAAATATTAACTTTGAACAAGGAAGGAATAGCTTATAGAACAATAAAGCATATGCTGCAAATTATGTTTACTTTCACCCATTTCAGATTGATCTGTGTAGCTACAATTGCCAAGGTTGTAGGACGGTTGTTGCGAGTGCATTTTGATGGTTGGGAGTCTGAGTATGATCAGTGGGTCGACTGTGACTCGCCAGATCTCTACCCCATTGGCTGGTGTGAGGTGATGACCTACCCTGTAGAGGGACCAAGATTGAAAAGTAAGCAAAACATGGTGTTAGAATTGTATGGTTTAGGGTCAGTGAAAAAAGCAGATATATGAATAAGCAATTTAATACTGCCTGATATGCAAATTGTTTGATGTGCCAAGAAATCTATATTTGGCTGGGAGAATGATGCAGCTGAAATGCTGTTATAGCAGTTATGGCCCTAAGTTACTTTTAAAAAATATCCATTAATTGGGGGGGGGGTAAACAATTCCTTAAAATTTGCTTCTTTATGACTTATATTAAGTTTTACATATCTTAGAATATTAGAATGTTTACAATGGACAGTATTCTTCATTAAGAATTTTGTTTTCAGCTGAAGTTCCTAATGCCCCTCCTGTACAACATGGCTCAGCCAAAAAGAGGAAGGGAAAGACACAGATCTACAAGGGACCTCGCAAAAGTATGTCTAATAGTATGTAGCTGACTGTGTTTCCTTTGTGTATAAATGCAGATTAGACTGATTTCCTAGTGAATAAGTGCACAATAGACTGGTTCCTTGGTGATTAAGAGCACATTAGACTGATTTCCTAGTGAATAAGTGCACAATAGACTGGTTCTTTGGTGATTAAGTGCACACTAGACTTGTTCCTTGGTGATGAAGTGCACAATAGACCGGTTCCTTGGTGATTAAGTGTACAGTAGACTGGTTCCTGGTTCATGTACAGCTTTTGCATACATAGTATTGAGATAAAATATGATATATAAAGAGTAAACTTTAAGAATCACAAATAAATACATTTTAACAAACTTCAGAATTGAGTTGACATTTCAGATTGTCATTTTGTATTGGAACAGCATTGACTTGCTTTCAAATTGAAAAAGAATTCACTTTTAAGTAAGATGTTTTATGTTATAGAGAGAAAGCCTAAAAACCCACTATCACCTCCTCCCGGAGTAAAATCAATGTCTTCCCAGTTTGACATTATGCGTCATCGGATCTTGAACACACGGCCTGAAGAGATGACAGAGAGGCCACAAGAAGTACCGCAGGTGTCAGAGCTTCTCGCTGAGATCACCAAACCTAAAACTGAAGGTAATAAGAGAACTATGTGCTGTATATTCTGTGGCATTGAAAAACTTTCATTTATGATTGAGCATAGTTCATTTTTCAGGGATTACTTTGGTAAATGGTTCAGCTGTTGTTCAAAAGACTTTAGTTTTTAGTATATGTTTAGTGGTTAGTTATAAAAGTTTATTGAAGTTCTTCTTGCTTGTTCATATTCATGAACTTCTTTGGGGTAAATTTTACATTCATAACAGCTAGGGTCACTAAAAATGACAGAAGTAGCCAATTTTTACCCCCTGAAGTAGCCAATTTTTACCCCCTGCAATGGACATTGGCCTGTCAACATGGCCATTGTTGAATTACAACAATTTCCAGTGTATTAAGGTGAATTCATCAACAAAAATGGTTATATCATCATCAGACTAAATGGAGGTATTTATCACGGTCTACAAAGACTACAATGCTTCATGAGAGGCTCGCAAGTATATTACATAGTACTAATAGCTTTTACAAAAGAGTCATTAGACTGATTAGAAGAAAATGTACATACATATGATCCATTTGTATTTCAGTGAAAAGTGAACCATTAGGGAGTGCAAGACAAGTGCCTTCCTTAGACAGGAACCATTCTTCCTTAGCCAGCATGCCAGATGTGAAACCAGCTTTAAATAAGATACCATCTAACACTAGTCATTCGAGAGTGAATTCTTTACACAATGTGAAACCTTCGTCTACTGTGCCATCTAATGTTAGTACTGCCACAAAAAGTGCTTTACTTGAGAGAATTACATCTTCCACAAACTCTGTATCCCAGAACATGCAGTCCAGCATGCTTGCTGGCCACTTGACTGGTACTATTCCAATTAGACAAAATTCTGGACTGGTTCAAACAACCACCTCTGCAACTGCAGGAGGTCAGACTTTCATGTCGGGAAACCAGTCTAATGTGTTGACTGGTACCCAGCAGCCTGTGTCAGAGCCACAGACATTGTATTTGACCCAGAGACAGCAGAGCTTGTCACCAGAACAGTGGAGTGTGATAGATGTGTGCCATTTCCTCAAGTACAATGACTGTAGTGCATATGTGGAGATATTCCACAGAAAGGTAAGTGTATTCATACTGCATTATTCCAGTTACTTTTGTGAAAATATATTTTGAGTGTTTTGTAATCTGTTTTGAATAATTCATACAAA
>JAUMHA010409102.1:0-10391 GCA_032359765.1 Saxidomus gigantea | reverse complement strand
TGTATAATATGAGTAAGTTTTATTTTGGTTATGCACCACCAAGCAATACAAATGTACGTCGGTCGGCAACTATTTTCGAATTTAATAAAAGTACAAAAGTAACAAATACGTGAATACAACTTTTCATTAAAAAAATAATTCTAATTTAATGTCCTGTTAGCTGTCTGAAACACCACTCTAAGTACCGCGATTTCACACCCGCGAAGTGCCGCGATTTTTTAACGATTTCATGTGAAAATTCGTCTAAATACTCGCAGGAAACGCAAGTTCGTGGACGATATTCTTTTATACAAACTACCGCGAGCATGTACTCATGTCTCGCTTTTCACGTGCTTGCGTCCTAAAGGACGCACATATTTCAAATCTTTGCGTCCTTTGCATTTTTTGTGCGTCTATGACGCAGGACGCAGGGCTAGATTATTCACTGAAAGGGCCATTTTGTTTCATTTGAAATTGCTAAAATCGCCAATAAAATATTGGCAAATCTTCATGAAAATCGGGAACAAGTGGGATCATGAGAATATGTGACAAACATCAATAATTACGTAAAAACTTTTAAAATCATATAATTTATCATTATTGACATGTTTCAAGATTTTGAGGATACCCAGGAACATTATTTTTCATTCAAAATCACAAAAAAGTGGCAAATATACTCGAAAATAAGGAACACTCGGGGTCCCAAAAATATGCGATTAACGACAATAATTACATAAAAAAACCTTTAAACTTGGTCAACAAACTATTGTATTTCTTTTACAATGGTAAAAAAAATGTTTGATGTCAATAGAATTTGAAATTTTTGTTTGTTTAATAATCCCCTAACAGTAAGTACTCCTTATATCATGCCAAAATTCTCCCTTGACTTATTAAAGGGTCTAGCCTAAATTATTCATTTTATAACCAAAACTACACCCCTGACTTATGGCCGAGATCGACTTATGGTCAAGTATTAACAGTATATATTTTCACCAAGGGTAACAAGCAAACACATGACATCTTGAAAATCGAGGTGTTTTCTTGAGACAGTTATACATAATGTCAATTTATGAAGAGATTATCCTCTGGTCCTTTTGCTGGTTTTAAACATTTTGATTATTTGAGATCAAAAATGAAATGGTTGTCCAAGGTGAGTGTTAAGTTGATGAGGGATGTGCAAAATACAAAAAAAAAATACATTTGATTAATTTAGTAATAACTAACTTAAGTGATATAAATTAATTTGATATCAAACAGACAGACGCCTTTAACATGTACATGATCGTATACTTAATGAAATGAAACTTTTCACAGCATCTGATGTTCTTTTCTTCATTTTTGTCCTCTTTTTCAAATTATATTAATTTTTGTTTAATGTACATTATCAGATTGAAATGAATGGTGACTTGAATTGAAAGAATGTGTGATTCATAAAGACGCTGTGTGACAGCAGTTTTTTGAGGTAGTAAATTGTTGAAAATGCAATTAAATGTATTAATAAAGAATGTTTTGAAAAGTTTTTCGAGCTATATTTGTCGTTTCACACTTCGGTAGCATGATGAAGGAACAGGCTATGAATAATAATAAGGCGAGTCAAAATCCATAATGTTGAAAATTGCACACTCAAAAGACTGTCAATTATTATAATATTGTATAAAGTAGGACTCTCTAAACTGGGTTACATATAATACAGTGTTAGAGTTACATTAAAATAATGAGGTCAATATGTGCTGTTACATGGATCTGTCTGAAAAACTAAGTATGTCCCAATTGAAGGCACTTTAAAATAAGAGTATTGACAATTTGAACATGTTCTGTCAACATTATCTTGTCAGCATAACTGAAATAAAAGCACAGTAAATTAAATTTATTCTTCACCTAATTGTTTGTATTTCACGGAGCATTAAGCATCAAGTGCTATCACTGCACAATCAGGCAAATATGAGTTACCGGTACTGCCCTTTAATTACTTGTCTACTCTTAGCCATATCTTTAAATAAATTGGCAAACTTAAATTCAATTTCATTGATATAGTTTACAAGGTGTGGGCCTCTGAGAAGCTGAGACAGCGGTTATAGCATTTGTCTCTGGAATGGGCTGTTCTTGGTTTGAATCCCAGCCCGAGCATGAAATGGATGCAACACTTGCCTCGGTCCACCCTGAAGTGTAAACTAAAATGAATTTTCGTTTTTGTTTTAGGGGTTTAATGCCTGCTCCAACCTTGGTCATTTTAACAGGCGGGCAGTTTTACATAACAATTGTTCCTGGGTAGAACCAGTACTCGACTCCCGATCCTCCGTAAGAAACTGTCAACTTTCTCACATAAAGAGACATGATTGGTACCACTGAGGGCACAAACCTATAATAAATTGATACAAACTAACAATACTTTCAAGAGGTGCAAGTAAGAAAGAAATAGCAGTTACTGCATGCTGCATACTGTTAAACACATGAATTTGGAGATCTGGATCAAGCATCACACCTAAATCAGTCAGTTTTAAACTAAATACAATTCTGTATTCAGCAGCCACCTGTTGGATTCAAGTGGCCACTACTGTGCCATCCTTGCTGCGTCAACTGACTGGTTCAGCTCAGTATTGTAAATTCAAAAGAATTGTATTGCCATAATCTTTGAATATAATTTATGTATTTAATACCCATCACCATATATGTTGAAATTTAACCAACATTGCGCATTTTATAGTTTTTTTCTTTCATTTTTCAGAGAATGTAGTCATTGTTCACCATTTTCATTTTTATTTGGCCAACTTGTCTTGAATTCCTAATATATACCAAATGTACACAAATTCTCAATGTAGTTAATAGGAAAATTGTTAGATTGTTTGAATTGCAAGGTAATTTATGGTACTATCAGGTTAGAGAGAAGGTAATTTTAACCTTATCACTGATTTATTCAGCTTTTAGATAGAAAACAAATAGACTTTGATGTGAAAGCAGGTGTTCCTGTGTCCAAATTTCATGTCATTTACATTTGAACATAATTGGTATATGTATGTCACAAGTTTATGCATTAAAGTCAATTAGAAATTATACCTTTTACACCTTGATATTACATTTTGCACTCACAAATTAAGGTACGATAATGCAGTGTGTCACCCTTGTAAAATAAAAATCTGCAAAAGTTAATAGATCTATATAACTATTTATGAGAAATTTGATGGTCAAAGGAGCCCAACCCATCTTGCAAGACAAGTCTACTGCAGTTTTGTGTAGCTGTACATAGTGGTATATGTAGCATTTGCTAGGTAATGTTTTCATATTGTGGGTGTGTTGAGTATAGCAATACCTGACAAAATGTAATTTTCTATTTTTCATGTTTTCAGGTTTAGAAGTAAATGAAGGTGAATCAGTGACTTTGACATGTCCAAGGCCATCAAAGAGATTACCTATAGTCTGGCAGGGACCACCAGAATTTCGGCAATTTACTAGGGGCCTCACAGTTAGTCTTGATCTTTCAGCAGACCAAAGGTCAAGGATTTCATTAAGTGGGGACCATGCAAATGGATATTACAATTTACATATAGAGACTATACAAAAGTCTGATAGTGGAAAATACAGATGTAAAACTGGATCTAGAGTTATACGAGGCATAAATGTGAAAGTTCGAACTCAAGGTGGGTAGTATGAAAGAAATCCTTCCAAAAAATAAGAAAAAACTTCTGATGCATTTTAAACGTTAGGTAACAGGTATCTTTAGTATAATTAGTTTCTTATCTACAGTACGCATTTTACAAGGCAAAAGGTAGATTTCAGATCAGTCTTGCACCAATTAGGTTAATTGCACCTTGAGTGTGCTTACTTTATTTCTCAAGAGTTAAATTATGATTTAAACTGACATGATTGAATATCGAGGAAGATTCTGAGTTAAAGAACCTGTGGAGTTGATTATGTTCGAAGTCTGGCAGGCCAGGTTTTATCAGGTGCACGCTGTTTTTTATTACCTGCAAGTTGGAGTAAAAATTATTTCAAAGATACTGAGTAACAAGATCCTGTTGTGAAGGAAGTTACTTTGACCCAACTGGAATGCAAACATTGGTTGTGGAGTGTTGTCTGTTCTGGTATTAATGCTGTAGTCTGTAATTTAGTGCCACAGTGGTTGCAGGAATGAAATAATGTTGCAATAGAGCTTTTTTTAAGTATATAGTTTAAGTTAATGATGTCTTAATTGTTTGATTGATAAATGCAAAACAGCATCCTGTCCAACTGGACTGCAATGTTTCAGTAAAAATAAAATAAAATCATGATATTCCAACAAGGTAAAAACATGTAATCATTTTCATCTGATTTGATGAACGATGAAAGTTTTTGTTGCTATGCAATGAACATAATGCTGTTAAAGGCTGTGCATTTAGTTCTTTAAAGTATGAACAGTCTTTAAAAAAAGAAAGGTGATCTGTTCAGGTGTTAAATTATAAGCTTCATCATTTCTGAACAGTAATTTATTAATGGGATAAAATAAGCCCAGCTGTCTGAAAACCGACATTTGGGCTACACAAATTATGACCAGTGTGAATCCAGATCAACCTGGGTTATTTAATCTGTTCTATTCTTTAAGGTTTTTTAAAACAAATCCAGGGACAAGCTAGCAGAAATACATGTTTTTTTAAATATTTCCATAAAGCTAAATGTCTGTTTTTATTATATTTAAAACATTGACCCAGCCTTACTGTTGGCAAATCTTTTAATGATGTTGCCTTTTTGACCAGTGCAGATTATGATCAGCCAGCACATCCATGCAATCGGATCATGATCTACACTGGTCAGTCTGTAAATTTTCAGTGAACATTCATATAGACAATAACTGTAAAGATAGACTAGTCTAATCTGTTTCAGAAATTTAGTGGGGTAAAGGTTGATTGAAATGTCTAGACATTGGCTTGCACACATGGCAGCTTGAATGAATATATTTTGTACATGTATAATAAGACTATTATGATCTATAGATGAGCTTGAAGCATTTCTCGGTAAGCTGGTGGGCATTGTTGTTTAATTAAATTTAATTTTGATTAATTTGTTCTATTATTGGTAATAACATACATACTTGCATGTTAATTGTTCCATAAAATTCTTATTGTGCACAGCAGAATGTTATGTTCAGTTACATGTTATTAATTTAGCACCTGTATATTAATTATATATAATTATTTTCAAATGTATGTATGTTTCTCTTGTATATTTAAAACAAAGGTTTTACCTTTTCTGTTCAGTGTATTAATAAGCTGTGCTCTTTAGCCCAGGAAGCCCTAAAAACGGAAGGAACTTTCAAACTTGGGCGAGGGATTGGATATTTTAAGAGAAGGGTGATTTTGCCAAAACATATCTGTCCCTCTTTAAAGCATAGCTAGGTCTGATCTGTCATTAGTATTTTTTATGATCCTTGGAAGTTTATTAATAAGCAAAAGGGTCTGCTGGGATGTGTGAAAGTATGTTTAAAATAATATGATTAACTGAGTTTTATAAAGGTAACAATGTTTATTCTAATTAATATTAACATATAGATTAATCTTAACTAACCCCTGATAACTATCTGACCCAGAGATGCTGTTGTAAATATTTGCCACTTTTCTGCCTTAAAAATGCTGTTATCAGAGAGACAAACCTGCCAAAATTCATCAAATAATTTAAAAATGCCCTATTCAGGTAGGTCAGATGGCAGTTAAAGTGTTTCCTTAAAAAGAAAGTAATGGCAAGTAGTCAATACACACACTTCACAATCAACAGGAACTCTTACTTCTTCACCATTCTTGAAAATTTTGACTCCAAACACAAGATGTAAAACTTGCAGGCTGATTTAAATGATGTCCTAATACTTCACAAGACGTTCCTTCTTCATTACAATAACATCTGGTCAGAAAAGAAAACAATTTGTGCTTGATATGACAGTGTGTTTTGTTTGGAGATGGGTCATTTACAAGCAAACAGGAGGTCTATCATACCAACAGCAGTGCAAAGTCATACCAGTGTTTGACAGATCAGGTGTAGGATACCTCAGCCAAAGGTGTCTGACCGCATTTATTTACCACCAAACACTTGAAATTTTGACACTGATTTTTGACCACAGAAGTTAGGACTGAAAGAAAGTATTAATTAACTGGCTACCCGATAACTGTTAGATTGTTTAAGGTCAATTGCTAACCATTAATTGTATGAAATAGGAAACTTACATATTTTTTTCTAACCCCATGTGAAAATAGTACTAACAATTTTCAGCTCTATGTTTTATATAAAGCAGATCTGTTGTGTTTTTGTGCTTGTTAAGTGCATCATTTATCAAATGTGTAAAATGCTTCTTGTTAAAATTCCAGAGGTAAAATGCTTCATAGTGTAATGTTTGTGGCTGTTTTTAACTGTGTCTTAATTAATTCTAGTGTTGTTTGAAGAATTTTATGAACATAAAAATATTTTGTGCAGTATTTGATAATGAAACTATTTTCTTATTTCCACAGCTGAGCAGAATCAGGGTTTATTTCCGTACATCCTAAATCTGGCGACAAGGGCACGAATCACGGCTAATGCAACATGCGGGGTAGATGGAACAGAATATTTTTGCAAACTCGTGGAACACGTGGATCTTATGCCACAGATCAGCCATTGTGACTATTGTAACGCACGTGCTGGGGCAGGAAGGTTAGACCAGATTGGAGCACCACATCCAGTTGAATATGCTATAGATGGTAGCAACCGCTGGTGGCAGAGCCCATCTATCAACAATGGTTGGGAATATAACTATGTCACTCTCACACTCGACCTTGGACTGGTAATGGCCACTTTTATTTCCAAAACTTAGAAATAAAGATGGACTGGTAAATGGCCACTTTTATTTCCAAAACTTAAAATATAGAATGTTATTTGTACTTTGAAACTTGTCTGCTGTTACTGTAACCGCACTTCAAAAGTTAATGAAGTGGGGCAGTATACTAGAATCACAATGTCTGTTGTCACATCCCATCCCACTTAACATAAAAATCTTTCAGATACAGTTTATGGTACTCAAATAAAGCTTAGCTGACATGAATGTTGAGGTTAATACTGAAGGAATCATAGGTCATTTTTGATGCCACAAACTTTTACAAAAAATTGAAGTAAGAGCATTTCACTTTAGTCATAGTTAAATCTGAAGCATTGGGAGCTATTTTTATGTCTAAATAAATATCTACCATTTGACCTGGTGGCAGTAATTTAAAGCTAATTGTTGTTATAATGAATTTTATTGGGGTTTCATCTGATTTACAATAACAGGGCACAATGGAAAATCTGAATAAAATTATCTCACTTTACCAGTTTTGGTATAATGCCCATGTAGTTTGTCCATTTATCTATGCCAGTTACATATAGGCACAGTCATACAGATGGCTTGAATTTCAATCGAGTGTAGGTAATTATTTCACTGATAAAAAGTAGCTGTTAAAGGTAACAATATCCTTAATTGAATCATGTTACATGATTTATAAAGATAGGTAAAATATTTGTGTTACATTGAAATCGATAGTAACATAAATCAAAAGGTTGATCAGATAGGCTACTGACTGTATTATGATGATAGATGGGATCCTGACACAGAAAATTGAATAACTACTTTCACATAAATGGGTCCACCTGTCAGTGATTGACATTTAAAGTTTTTTCAAACTAACTTTCATCTTGAAGGATCAATTAAAACTTTCTTTATACAACCCTGTGATGGTTTCTACCAGGTTTGTAACCACCCAACAATCACATAAGTAAGTAGTAACCAACTTCTGTAACTTCACATTAATAATTTTATAACTTCTTTTA
This sequence comes from Saxidomus gigantea, assembly GCA_032359765.1. Taxonomy (NCBI): domain Eukaryota; kingdom Metazoa; phylum Mollusca; class Bivalvia; order Venerida; family Veneridae; genus Saxidomus; species Saxidomus gigantea. Next base: position 2,615 of record JAUMHA010409102.1, on the reverse strand, counting down.
TTAGAAAAAAAGATTGAAAACCATTTTGAAATGTTTGAGAAGAAAAAGTTGGGCCTACGCAGTACCTTGATGCATTAGTTAGTTGTGTAAAATAGACTCTTTTTTTTTACAATATGATTTATGTTATCAGCTGTAACAAGTATTCTTATTAAAATTTGGTACTGCTATGCTAAAAGAATGTTAAAGTTTAGATTTTATGTCTTAATTATAGGAAACTTTTATCAGGAAATCTTTGACACCTGTGAAAAATTAAAACAACCTGTGTTTCATTATTGCACTGGTTTTGCAAAGTACCCAGTACTTGATTGCATAGCTGTCCTTGGTGTTAACTTGTCAAAACGAAAACAAAAACATTAATACTTCTCCTTAATATTATTAAAATAGCTCTACATAAATTAATTGAAGTGCTCCTACACTACATGAAGTTGTGCACAGGGCAGTCAAAATGGTATGGGGGTGTCTTAAAAATAGTTCTCCTTTTTCAGCAGCACAACCTACGCATAAAAACTAAAATCACATCCTATTTTGATACTGGTAAATATTTTCCACATGTGCTTCCTTCTAAATCGGAAAAATAACATTTCATCCACTAATATTAACATGAAGATATTTGATACAATTTTATGAAACATCATTTTTTTTTTTACGAAATTGAAAGGTTCACAACCTGATGATTAAAAGCCCTGATCAGTGGGCTGTCAAGGGTCTTAATTATGTGGGGACAGAGATGGTCCTATAATTAATCATTGTCCAAACTTGGTGATTTTCTACCTGACCACATATGGTTAACTTAAATATTAAAACCATGTGTACGGCCTTTTCAAAAGTTTCAAATATTTGCCATAAGGCTGTGAAAGGAAAGCCAACTTTATGGCAAAATAATTTGACATTAGATAAGAATCGGTGTTTTGAGGTGTAAACACCTTAACATGGAATAGGGTACAATGTCTTGCAACTAGCAATTTTATTAATGGGTTTAATTGGGGGTGAAACATTTGAGCCCAGTATTGTTACAAATTTTCCAAACTTTAGAAACTCGGTGTTTCATAAAATGCTGAGTCCTTTGAAAGAGTCATTCATAAAACGTTTCGAAGCTGTTAACAAGAAAACAAAGGCAAAAATGAAAAGACAGTTTGGTTTTTGCTTTTTCATTACTTGTCATTATAAACTGTTAAATGTCAAATAGTTTGAAGATTTTAATGAGACCCTCAAACAGGGCCAATAAACATTGTAAGAAGTGTCAGAGTTACATTTAAGATTTTATGTAAAGTAGTACATTTCTCTGTTGAGCACAGATTACTTTACATTAGGAAATACTCATATGGGTGCAAGTTTGGGTAAATTTTCACAATTGTTAGAGATCAGGGATTTGAAAGATTTGTGAATATTTAACTACTCAAATTATTTTGTTAGTACATGTATAATCACTCAACATGCCTGAAATACCTGCTGTTCCTACCTGTGAATCTTAATTGCACATGCATGAGTTCATATGACAAATAATTCTGGACACACTACTGATTTTTGAAAGGGGCCAGGAACCCTCTGAAAAAAAATGTGTTGATATTCATCAAATTTGGACAAAGTCTTAAATATTCATATAAAATATATCGTAATAAACATGTGCTCTACTGTTATAATACATTTTAAAGAAAATCTACAACTGAAATGCAATTGCCTTCAAATCGTGTCTATTAAACAGGCATAGCTTCCGTTTACCCTTACTAAAGAGAGTAACTATTTTGCCATTTAATTTCCGAACTTTGTGGGTTGCAAAAACACATGACAAAAGAAGAAAATCAGTAGAATATTGTTGAAAACCTGGTCATTCTCCATTTATTGTCTTCAGTTGACAAGAAGTTCATAACCATTTCTCTTTAATAGTAGTTTGTTTAAAATCAGCAGGGAAATTTCAACCGCCCCGTCTCTCCCTCTTCCCCCCCCTCCCCTCCCTCAAAAAAAAGTGATATACCACTGACATTGTAACAATAGTAACCCATGATTTGGACACAGTCAATCAGTTAGAGTCAGAGACTGCTTAATGCGATTTATGATTTTGTACAAAGTTGCCATTCACATAAACGGTTTATGAATAAATTCAATACTGAACCAGCCTTTTCCAACATCATGCAGTGACCTTGAATGGTATAATGATGATGTGGTCTACTTCAAAATTATAACATGTTAGCTGTCAAGTTTCAGTTTCACATTTAGAGTTTGAAATACTACTCCATTTATATTCTGAGCATATAGAATTACAGAATCTGATTCGGCACTATTCTACTGCTTTTAATTGATTTAGAGCCATAAAGGTTTAGCCTAAAAAATTAAAAAATTAACTAAGAGTAAGTGAAAAGAAAATAATAAGAAATAGATATTGGTACTGGAATAAATTTCAAAGATTGCAAACCGTAAAACTTGGTGAGACATGACCAAGCTTGTTTGGATGCAAGATTCATAAAAAACAAGGGGCGGGGAAAAAAAAATTCTACCGAGAAAGTGCTATATAAGCACATTTCAAACTCAAACAAACAGATGCACAGCACATGCATGCATCTTTAAATAGCAACAAGAATGTGAATGAGAGTAATACTTAAACATTGAGTCCATAATAT
>JAUMHA010409091.1:0-10838 GCA_032359765.1 Saxidomus gigantea | reverse complement strand
CGGAATAAATCATTTCACAAGTAAAAAAAGAATCTTCTTTAAAAGATATAAAACTTAACTGGATGAGATATGTAACAAGAGGCCTTGAAGGGCCGATATCACTCTACTGGTCTGACTGGACTGTTCTGAGTAAGTTTTGTGAACATAGTTTGGAAAATGACCTGTAATAAATCCTAAATTTGTATCTTTACAAAAAACCTCACACTAATACTTCCTGCATAGTTTTATCAAAAACCTCTGATAAGGTTTTCTATCAACGGGCCCTTGTTACCTTGATCTTTGAAGTAATGACCCAAGATTATAATATGCACAACTAGACTTCAATAATACTTTCTGTCAAGTTTTATAGATATTTAGCCGGCCTTTTTGGAGATAAAGCCATGACAAAATGTTCTATTAACAGGCCCCCGGTTTAGACATTGACCTTTCGACAGCTTAATTGAGGTCTTTTTCTGGCCGTTACCAATTGGTATATAATGTTATATGATCTTCAGTTCTTCAGTTATTGATTTGAAACCATCTTTTATTTCAAGTACCGTGATATTGGCATTTAATCAACTGAGAGGTATTCCATTGTTTATGACAAAGGAACCTAAACAGGACCAATCGCTTTTGTCAGTTATTGATCGGAAACCATTTTTAGCTCATCTGATATTTGAAACAAATGACGAGCTATTGTTGTTGTCGTCGGCGTTGGTTAAGACTTACATGGAAACTGTCAAAACTATCACTTTAAAACTTGGAAAAGTTGTTCATCTAAAACCCTACTTCACATTGTATGCTAAAGATGCTGAGTCTGACCTGTTTGTTTGGGTAAAAAACATGAATTGTGATGGATTTTGGTTGATTTTGAGAATTGGACATAGTTTCTTCATTTTTTGTTAGATTAAACAAGATAAGATTAAATTATTCACCATATCTAATGGATTATGCACTTCAGCATATCAAACGGGTTTTTGAGTCACACATTTCTGTGTGGGAGGGGGAAGTATTTCAGTATATTTTTGGACTTTAGCTGGTCTAATTTTTTAAGTTTTGCGTTTAGGTCACTTACATGCAAACTATCAGATCTATCACTTTCAAACTTTGAATACCTGTTCACTATCAAGTGTACAATATAATAAAGGAAGAGTTGTACAAGTTACATCACCCTGTCATGTATTTTGTCTGGATTATTGTCCCATCTTAACTTAGAAAGTTTCACACACACAATTTTTGTGTAACAGTGAACGTAATGCAACGAAACTTAGTGTATAGGAAGCATTTAGGAATATCTTGAATTGGATTCTGTTTTGGGGCTCCTTGGGTCAAGGTCACTGTTACTAAAATTAGGTAATATATTCAATTTCTTTAGTTACAGTTGACATATTGTAACCATCTTTTGTTTGTAGTAAGTATTAAAGAAGATCTTTAATGGGGTACGGTTTTGGCGCTCCTGGGTTCATTGTCAAGGTCACTGTAACTAAAAAAAAACAAAAACAGTAATATGTTCAATATCTTTAGTTACAATTGACATACAAATGTAATGTTATTAAATTATTTAGTGTATAATACATATAAATAAAGACTTTTATTGGGAATGTGTTTGGGGCTCATGTGAACAAAGTCCAGGAATTTCCAGAATTGGAAAAATACAATATCTTTAGTTGCAGTTGAATTATTGCGACAGAACTTAGTGTCTATCAATTATTATGGAAATCTTTTGTGGGCTTGTATTTCGAGGTCAAGGTCAAGGACACTGTTACTTATAAAATGGTTATAATAAACCTTAAAAGGATAAAATCAGACGAGCGCAGGCGGTGTTCTTGTTTTAATTAAAGATCACATTGACCTTAACAAACTGACCCTAAAATCGATAGGAGTTTTCACTGGTCATGTCCAATAAAAGAAGCGTGCTATATCAATATAGATCCAACCTTTCTCCAGTTATCGATCTGCAACCGTTTGTGACGGATAGACGGACATCCGTAGCAAAACCAATATGTCTCCTACCCATTCTAGGGAAGATATAATAATGGAAAGCTAAACTTCTTAATCTTAGGGATACATGCATAACAATAAAACTTACGTAAAGACGATCGCTACAGTTTAATTCTTGGCTATATATAAAATAATTTTATATTTTAATGTTGTTTGATTAAATGTCACAAACAATTACCTCTTTTTAAAAATCATACAAAATGAGTATTTTGAGCAGTTATATCACTATAACATATTTAAAACATATAACTATATAGCAAAAAAATCAGAATATCAAGAAAATTTATAATCTCTCTTTAAAAGCACCAAAAAAGTCAGTTCTAGGCAGAGGTTGACTTTTAAACTGTGTTAAATGATTTCAGAAGGATACATTTTTGCTACATACTATTTGTTCAGTTAAAGTTACATTTAGCTAATTACGTCAGTGGCAATATACACATGGCCTCCCCTCCAACATCAGCATCCCACCCGAGGCAACAGCTAATTTTTAACAATAACAAGGCTGGTAACCTATCATCTTTAAATTAGTTTTCAAGAAAGTGATGTTTGAACAATTCTTCTGCAAACTATTAACAAATCATCTTGGCTTGAACATTAAGAAAAAAACTTTGACAAATGACTACATTTTTTACGTATTTTTTTACAGAAACTAATTTCTCTTTATAGTATATTTTCAGTGTGAATATATTTTAAATCTCAATTCATGTAGTTTGGTGAGCTAGGGTCAATTGCTTAACATTTTGAATACAAAACAATGGTGAGTTGCAAAATTTCGAGTTTTACTATAGATAAACATGAGATAGGGTTAATTTCCACTGCTTTTGGGGGTAAACTTCAAAAAGTGCCCGTTACTTATATTAATATAATATTTCTTAATGTACTGCCTCCTGAGGTTTTTGTACACTAGACATTTCATTAAGGCTTTTCCGTTCATTTCTAGGGATTTTATTTGGTTTATGCCATCTGCCAGTTTCTATTAGTAATCTATATGCAGATAATCTTAGTCTTGTTAATGCGACTCTGAATTTTGGGACTTTTATATTATCCAGGTGAAGAATCACTTAACAATGTATTCCAATTGTGTATAAAGATGGCTCTAAGTCTTTGTTTAAAACATAGTAAAAAGAGTTTTACTATTGATAAACATGAGATAGGGGTCATTTTCACTGCTTTTGGGGGTAAACTTCAAAAAGTGCCCGTTACTTATAAATAAGGCTTGTGACCTACCTTTTTTGTTTTATATTCTGACTTATCTGGTATTACCCTAACAACAAACCAAATTTCATAAAATTTTAATTGCTTGAAAAAAATGATGAAACTGTAGCGATCGTCTTTGAATAAGGCACAGTAAATAAAGGAAATAGCTTAGTTGTGATAAAACGTTTTCCCGCGATCGTGTTCTAATACCGACATTGTTAATAACTTCAGAAAAGTGCAGGGAACGAGCCTTTTAAGATATGATTTTTTTCTGACAAAACGTATATGTTACAATATTTCGAGCGGTAGCTCGAGGGAAATTTTGAACGATCAGTGCATTTTTGATCTGATCACTGATGATATGATAGGTTTTCAGACTATGTTTGGTAACTCCTGTCAGTTTTTAATGTCAGGTGATCTGAACAGTAGGGTAGGAAATTTGCATGATTTTATTGAAAATGAGTTTCTTTTTAACTTAGAGTTAATACCATTAGAGTGTACAAAAGATGTAGCTTTTATGAGAATTTTTCAAACGAAAACGGTAGAATTCTGATTTGCACGTTGAAGTTATATTCAGTGTCAGCCATGTTTTTCCCTTAAATTATGTCACGTTTGCACGTGCACGTTTTCCTAGGGTAGTTATGTGATACATGTAATAGCCCTGCGCGTGCAAGGCCATAAGCCGATTATACATCGGGAGGACGAATAAAACTTTTTTCCCTTTACAAAAGTGTTATCATATGTATTATCAAATAGTATCATACATCTCCTTAGTGCATTAGTTAAAATCGTATCAGTTAGATACTGTTGAATTGAATTTGAATAGTGCAGTATGCAAAGCTACGAACCTGTCCGTCCAATAGATGTGTGTATTTTGTTACTGTTTATTCTTCTTACAGGTGACGAATTGAATCCTGCCAGTAGCGACAATAGAATAGATTTAAATGATAAAGGTCTGTACAATTTGATTGTTCGGACAAGCCAATTGTTGTTGTTTTTTTCAGTTAAAACACCATTTTAGTAAAAACAAATTCGTTATCACTGTGCATTTGACTGTAACATTAAGACAAAGATCAAAACGGATTATCCTGTAGTAACCAATGTCTTAAATTATTTGTTTAATTTAGTGCATTATGTATCTGTTTTGAAGAAAAGTTCTCCGCTAAGTTTTGCCAATACAATATTAATGGCAAAAATAGTAAAATGACAATTGCAATGGACACATTTTTAAGTATACAATCGATAGCAGTGAAAATGACCCCTATCTCATGTTTATCAATAATAAAACTCTAAATCTAGCAATTTACCATGGTTTTTTTATTTAAAATGTAAAGCAATTGATCCTTTTTACTACATGTTTTGAGATTTAAAAATGTATTCACACTGAAAATATACCATAAAGAGAAACTAGTTTCTGTAAAAAAATACGTAAAATTTGTAGTCATTTATCAGTTGTTTTTCTTATTGTTCAAACAATGAGAATTTCTTATTTTTTTGCAGAATAAATGTTCAAACATCACTTTCTTGAAAACTAATTTAAAAATGATAGGTCACCGGCCTTGTTATTGAGAAAAATTAGTTGTTGTCTCGGGTTTGAGGGTGGTGGTGGAGGTGGAGGTGAGGCCTATATGTATAATGCCACTGACGTAATATTAATAGCTTAGTGAAACTTTAATCGGACAAAGTGTGCGTACTGACATGCAAATAATATGTAACAAAGATGTATCATTCTGAGGCATTTAACATGGTTTAAAAGTCAACCTTTATCAAATACTGACATGTGGGTGCTTTTAAAGGGAGGTTATAACTTTTCCTGATATACTGATTTTTGCAATAGTTATATGTATGAAATATGTTATAGTTATATAACTGCTTAACGTACTCATTTTGTATGTTTTTTTAAGACAAAAGTAGGATACATTTTTGTAACATGAACATTTCTTCTGCCTAAAATTAAGAAATTCTCATTGCTTGAACCAAAAACTTCGATAAAATTAATGACGACAATTTTTACGTTTATTTTACAGAAACTAGTTTCTCTTTATGGTATATTTTCAGTGTGAATACATTTTGAAATCTAAATTCATGGAGTTCTATGAAATGGGATGAATTGCTTAACATTTGAAATAAAGAAAACAACGGTGAATTACCAAATTTAGAGTATTATTATTGATAAACATAAGATAGGGGTCATTTTCACTGCTTTCGAGGGTATACTTCAAAAAGTGTCCTTTACTTATGAATAAGACTGGTGACCTATATCGTTTTTGATATTCTGAATTACCCTAACATCAAACCAAATTTCATAAAATTCTCATTGCTTGAACACAATGATGAAACTGTAGCGATCATCTTTAAGAAGGAACTGTTTTGGTTTTTAGATTGAATGTTTACACAACGAGCAAATATTGTTTACAACAAATTTCTTTTCAGGTTGTCTTTCCGAGAAATTTGAGGGTCCGTTTTCATCGGGTGAACCATTGCTGAGTTATTTTTTTGATTACCGTACGAATAAAGTGATTGGAAGAGAGTGGATATTTCAAAGACTTGAAGAGGGAGTTCTCAAACGAAATACCTATTTTACAGGCGTATTAATGACTGCTGACTATGGATTTGGCAAATCTGCAATAGCTGCTCAGTTAATATGTGCGCGGGAAAATGAGGTAGGATGGAATCTTAGAAAGCATGTTATTGCATTTCATGTTTGTGAATATGAAACAGACGACACAAAGAATCCTCTTCTATTTATGAGAAGATTAATTTTGTTTTTGTCCATGAAAAGTGAGAAATACAAACAGTATATAGGTGACCAGAATGGTTCTATTATCTACGATGACGTTAAATGCGAGGCGAAGATACACATGTGTTTTGATATTGCAATTACAAACCCATTGGTAAGATTTAAAGTGATAGATGACGAGCCAGGGATAGTAGTCATTGATGGATTAGACAAGTGTACATATAAGAAGGGTCAAAATCTTATATTGGAGCTACTGTCGGAACATCTTAGCCGATTTCCGAAATGGTTAAAGTTTATAGTTACATCAAGACAAATGCATACTCTTCAAAAATTAGAAAAACTGGAAGCAGTGCATTTTTACTCGAATGATAGTAGGCAATACGAGGATATAGGCACGTTTACTGATGAAGTTTATAATATCTCCTTTCAAGATATGCCAACGAAGATATTATGGGTCCTAAATTCTAAGGGAAATTTTTTAAATATAAAACTTTCTTTGGAAAATCAGAAGGAGTTCGGAAATTCAAGTCTAGAAAATATTAATATTAAGTTATCTAGCAAGATGGAAGACAGTTATAAACAGGAGTTTGACCGCTTGTTTGATGGAAACAATGATTTTGATATTGCAAAACCCGTATTGCAGTTGTTGAGCGTTACATGTAACAATTTTGAGAGAGGTGAACTTTTAAAATATTTAGTATTTTCTAATGTCACTGATGAAACTAAATTTGAACGAATCATGAACCAGCTGTCCTTGTTTGTAGAATCAAAAGTCTACGTAAAATTTAAAAATACAAACTTAAGGGAGTGGTTGATCTCTGAAAATAATAAAAGGTATAGAATTTCTTTACGTGAAGGACACTTGATTGCGGCAAAGTACCTTCTTAATTTTTGTAGCAAACGTTCAAGGAAAGAATTACATATTAAGATGTATGAAAATAAATTTAATGCTGAAAACATATTTTTTGAACTAGCATTTCATGTGTCTGAATCATACGACCAACACATTCAAAATAGTTTCTTATTATTAGACTTAAATGTTTACACCTTTCAACAACCAACTGGGGAACCTGAACTCGCTGGCAGAATACGCTCGATCAATATGCTTAAGTTACTATTAAATATGTTTCAAATAAAGAGTTTTGAAAAGATATATCCTCTCTTCATTAGATCAATTACTGATAGTTGTATACATTCGGGAAGATTGGATATATTAACATACTTACATGACAACGTAATGGACTTGAATGAAAGCAACGGGTTTCCTTTACATGAGGCAGCATTGTTTTGCAAAGAGGATATAGCTCGGTATTTGATTGAGGTCGCTAAGCTCTCACCATCTCTTGTAGATAATTTCGGACGACGTGCAAGTGATATGGCATGTGCTACAGGTTGTGTTAGTATTCTTAAACTTCTGATAAAAAAAGACCCGGCTGTTTTAGATATGCAGTGTCTTTGGTATGCAGCCTACAATTCCTTTGAAATAAGTGCAAATGATATAGCTTACATGTACTTAAATAAGGGAAATACTCAAGATTGTATAGGCATAATGCAACAAATTGAGACGCTTAAAAGCTTACTAATTTACAGAGGCAAACATGTAGTACGGTTCCTGAACAATCATCGGGCTATCTTACTCTATCATTTTGCCACTTATTCTAAGCACACTGTTTTTAATTACTTTGATCATATCAGTTCATTCGAAATGTTAGTAGCAAAGGGAATGTTTTTTTCACAAAAACACGTTTTTTTTAAACCCTTGGGCTACAAAAACCAGTATTCCAAGTTATCGTCCTGTTCAGATATTCAGGGATTTACGCCGGGTTTACTAACTGTAGCTCAAAACAAATTACGGATATTTTCACAAGTTTTAGATAATGTCATTAATGAAACATGTCAATCAGTGTCGAGCGGAATGATATACTTGTACTATTACATTTTTAATTTTCTTATCTATACACATGACCCCTTTTTGAATCTGTTTACGCGCTTCTCTTGTCCAAGGGGTGCATCAATGGAGCATATGTTAATGCTTCACGGACGAACCGAAATGATAAAACTACTAGTCGCTAACGGCTACACTTTAGACTGGAGCAGAACGGATCGGCAGGGAAGAACTCCACTTGATTACGCCAAAGAAGATTCCATTGGTGAACTGGAATTCTATTTCGGTATAAACATTCATGTTCTGTCTGATAAGGAACGTCTCGTGGAACTTTGTCAGTATTTGCAGTTTCATTTGGTCCTCTTATCTCTGATGTGTGCTGGAACTTGTATTTGTGCACTTACAGTCGTAGTCTGTGCAAGGTACTTTGTTTCGATTTGATAATTGTCTAATTGTCATTTCAGCATTGTTTTCCTGAATACGACGTTATAAATTAATTTCTCACCGTCATCTACATACGGGAAATGATAGGACTTCTGTTGTAATAAACTTGTGTCGCCAGTTATTCTCATACTACCCTAGTACAGTACAAATGTAATTAAATTAAGTTGTTTGTAAGAAGGGCTACACAAAATTGTTCTTGTCTAACCCAGTTGTGATTAGGATTTGTTTATGAATATAACGTTTACTATTAAAGTAAAGTAAAGATATCGTATCATGACCTAAGCAAATTCAGTGTTAACTTTATCATTATTATTCATTGAAATTTGCATGTGGTGCATAATGCAAGATTCAATTTCAATGACTTGTTAAATGTTGATTGTTCATTGCATGTTGGAGAAATAAATGTTGTACATATACTGTTAATTTAATTTTACTCAGAATGTAGTTTCACTATAACAATTAGAGTAATTTAGCTATAGTGGTAATCAAATGGAATTGTGTTTTGTTATTCGATTGTGTAATAACATCTCATGTGTTCACATATATTAAACTGTATTCTGTACTATAATCATTGCTTTAAATCATGATTTTGTGAAATAAAAAAGTATGTTTTGACGATTTTGCAGATTGGTTTACTTTCCTTTAGATGTTTTGAACTGAACTAAAAATGAGAGATAAAAAGAAACAAAATTAGATTCAAGATAAACCTAAAATGTAAAAATACGCTCACATGCATATACTCACTCACACACTGAAATAAATCTGTAAATAGATACAAGGAAATTGGAGCGTTGGTAATAAAATATTTTGTCAACTGAATCGTTTGTGAGGCGCAATGATACATTATACATGTTTGGAAGTTACCCAATTCGTTTCAGTTTTAAATCGCTGTACGCTCCCGCCAACGGACCTTTTCTGTTACAGACGTGTGCTTACGAGGTTTTAGATAAATCATTCTAACACCATGTCAATTTTGTCTCATATAAGCAAAGAAGGGTTTAAGCGTTATATTCAATACGGTATGACCGGAACTTTCCAAGGCTGCTGGATAATATCCCCGCGTATATAGCGTTCACACACGTTTGTAGTGTCGGTGTTTGTGTTGTAATTTTAATATAAATTAGAAAATCATTAAATCTTCACCAAAACTTATAGTTACTCTTTTTGTTTAGTGATCAAACTATATAGTTGGGATACTTTATATACACATTATGCTTAAATTTACGCGGGACTTTGTCCGTACTTTATGTTGCATATATGACCTCATCAACGTTTTAAACCCGGCATCGTAAGCGCTCTGTTCCTTGAGGTCTGACAGATTGTGGATAAATGCTGATGACTAACTAAAAATATTTGAGCTGGTCTACATAAAATATACTGTTATATTTCCAGTACACTTATAAAAAACCATGAAATAAAATTAAATACAAGTAGGCCATGATGGCCCTTTTTCGCTCAGCTGAGTATCATTCTCCTTCATGCCTAATTCACAACAATTTGTCCTATAACTCTATTTACTAACAAGCGACCGAGGGGCATGATTTGAACAAACTTGGTAGTGGTCCACTTAACAATGCTACTTACTAAATATCTAATCTCTAAACCATGTGATTTTGCGGAAGATTTTTAAAGTTTTCCTATACAAGTTTATGTAAAACTATGTGACCCCTGGGTGTGACAGTTTTGACTCTGGGGGCAGGGAAGTAGTAAAGAAGATGTGGAATAAGTGATGCATGGTAATAATGTATGTCAACCAGATTCAATCAAATTCATTTATTATTACTGTCAAGTGTCAAACTTAAATGGTGTAAATTGTTTGAAGTGTGATAACTGAAAGTCAGAATATTAACAAAAGCATTTATTGTGTTTTCAGTATCGTTATTGACCATAACTCATATATGAAAATTTTAAAGGGTAATATAACTTTAACAAAGTAATCCTAGGATAATTTTGAAAATTAGTTATGCTTCCTTTATCATGTAAAGGGTATAACATCGTTCAGGAAAGTATCCGATCTCAACTATTGTGTTGAACAAAGAATACAAAACCTGTCAAATTCAAGTCCATCTCTTAACTAAGAGTCCTGTTTCAAAAGAGAAACAAATGTTGTTTCAATCTTCTGTCAGCAACTGTTCAATACAGGTTTCAGACCAACCGAGTCAGTATAAAGCAACAAACCACGTAGATCTATATGACATTTCTATTGACCACAGTCAGCTCATGGTCCAGTTCAACCACACCCCACCCACTCACACTTATAGCACATAGTACAATGTATAGTTTTATGGTGCAGTCTTCAATGTTAAAAAATTCCATATTTATAACTGCAGTCAGTCAGTAACCGTGGTTATCACCTGAATGTCACACAACTGGGTAAAAATCCAGTATTTTAAGTGAACATTTCACGTCATCACTGTTCACACGTTGTATTGACTGACGTCACTAATATGACTATACAGTAATTAATCAAAGCGCTGTGAGCGCTGAAGGCCTTGGGACTATAGATTAACTCCCCTAAAACAACTTTTGACCTTCGTGATTTACGCTGAACCTTACCTAAAGCGCGGGTCGAAATGTGCATAGGGCGAAATT